>JACSZP010019932.1:0-10150 GCA_016161895.1 Pinna nobilis
AACCATACTATTGTGAGATCTTTCTTGTTCTCTTTGGCTTCCTGGATGAAATATATGGATCAACTGTGGCGTCTAACTTGTTAGAAATTCACATGCATAGATCTACAGAGAAGTGTCAAAGTATTAGATTCTACTTATATTTGTTACTATTGAAAGAGAATCACATGTTATCAATGAAATGTTGTAGTTTGCCAAAATAAAGCCAGTTTTATAAATATTTCAGACAGGTCCTTAATATTATTCCTCTGAATTGGATAATTGGAATTATTAAAACTGTATATGCAAAACGTTAATGTTTGTGGGGAAAACACTCATGAATGATCAGTAAATTAAAATTGTGATGTCAATTTTTTTAAACCCTTCAAAATTTCAAAATGACGGCTAGTTGCATCCAAAAACATATGACAGCTCTCTTTTTATCGATGGAAATGTGACAGAACATAAAACAGCTTCATCAACGGAATTTCTTTCAGAAATTGATTGTATATAAAATGACATATGTTTAGAAAAAATAAGTATTTTAGAATTTTAGCACGTCGATCTTTGTTTGTATATCTAACTTGAAGGTACCTGTACATTTTGAAAAAAGTGATAGTGATTAAAGTACTTTTGATAAGAACATAAATATATACATTATCTTCATGTATCTCATATTTCAGTTTAGAATATGCGGGAGTGTATAACCTACTATGTAGTACCTCCGTGGCCGAGTGATTAGCGTGTTTGACTGCGAATCGAAAGATCCCGGTTTGAGTCGCTTAGCGCCACTCCGCGGTTGTCCGAGGTCCCGCGTGTCACAGTAGGTGTTGGCACGTTATGAGTGAAATATTCTTGAGTGGGACGTTAAACAACAATACCATACCATATCATACCATACCATATAACCTACAATGTTTTTA
Organism: Pinna nobilis; assembly: GCA_016161895.1. Taxonomy (NCBI): domain Eukaryota; kingdom Metazoa; phylum Mollusca; class Bivalvia; order Pterioida; family Pinnidae; genus Pinna; species Pinna nobilis. The sequence goes on from JACSZP010019932.1 coordinate 900, forward strand.
GTAAGGCAAATTTAATTTCGATTCGTAAACAAATAATGGAAGCCAAGTGCACCCCAATGCAGGATCTTTCGAAAAATGACTTTATTTTTCAGCTTACGAAATAACTTTAGGCCAATATGATTATTCGCCTTACTTTGACTATCTGTTGTTACGAAAGTCCTTATTAGGGACACTAGCTGTAAGCAGAATTGCGGATATTGAAAAATGTCCAATGTCCATGGGAGAAAACTTTAAAATCTCATGGGGAGACTCTAAATTTTACTTGATTTGACAAGTTAACTTTTTTCGTGGGATGAGCATTTTTTTCATAAGAACTAATTATCAAAATTTTAGCCTACTTAATTAGTTCATAGGTAGTATTCCTGTACATGGAGCCTGCGAAGTTGGCAAATATGTGCCGAAGTACGAACACTAAGAGGCGAACCGTTAACTATGCAGTGTTATGTGATATATTCCGATGATGGACTATGGTCAGCATCTTAGCGGAAACTTTATCAAAATTAATTTATGTAACTAGTTAATAGGGCCTCTGTGCATTGGAGTTTCTACGGTGATACTACTAATGAGCAGAGGGAAAATTTATGATACGACATCTTGGAGGTTTTACCTAGTACCTAAAGCATATATATTTATGCTTATAAGCATGAAGTAAGAAGTCATAATGCCCAATGAAATATGTGATCAAGACGATAGGCTTACTTCAAAGCAATGACAAACAGCAATGGAAACTCGAAAAGCAATGGTTAAACAGGGATTCATTTGTTCCATCCTTGTCTTCGCTGTACTGACTAATTAAAATGAGTGATGCTTTTTTTCCATGTACAAATGAACTCAAAGCTTTTCAAGAGCGTGTTCGGCGGTTTGTGTGCTTTTGTTGTTGTTTGTTGTTTTTTTTTTAAATCTATAACTTGTCTAAAATTACCTATCATGTTGATCCATTATGTAGACATTCCGTTTAAATTTATTCATTTTCCAATAGTAATAAGGTAGCCTACGTACAAATATAGCTTTCCGGCTTACAATTAATGTTTCTTTTATGATTTATCTTTGAAGTAGATCTACATGTATATTTCTCATTCCAAAGAAACAAACACACAGTGTAACCTTACATGAACTATGATGAAGTACTAGTTAGTACTATTTGTAGTATTTCTATGTCAAGTTCTGGGGGGTTTCTTACGTGCTACTTTTCACGTAACACAACGCTCAGTAAGACAAAAATCGGCCACCACGACCACTTATGTAAGAAAAGGGAAAATATAGTACGCTAACGAAATTAGGACAAGGTCGGGTCATCGTCCGAGAATATCAGCCAATCAGAAGATTCGTTAGTAGGGGGCTCGTCCGACACGTCATAGCTTTGACAAGTCACATGTCCAAACAAACCAACGGGGAAGGAAGTTAAAATAGAGGCGTCTGAGTTTGAAATATTTATTAATATTCGCCAGCCGTTTCTGTTTACTATTACAAATCTGATTATAGCATGACGTCGTATAGCCACACAAGCTATAGGAAATAGGGAAATAGTATCTAAGCGAGGAATAGCATGAATTTCTCGTTTGCAGGGTGTGGGTTTTTAGGAATTTATCATGTCGGAGTTGCCAGTTGTCTGAAGCAACATGTTCCACATTTGATCGAGAACGGGACGTTTTCAGGAGCCAGCGCAGGAGCTATCGTAGCGTGTTGTTTGATGTGCGATTGTTGTCTAGGTAGGTGGCAAATTAGTTATGCGTTCATATGATCGGGTGTATCGAGAAGAAAGGCGGTATTAAAACGCGTACACAACTTGCAAGCATGAAATAGAGGAGAGGGGGCGGGGGGGGGGGGGGGGGGGGGGTAGTTACAGTGCAACGAAGAAGGTATTTTACTATTCTGACTTTTCCTACCCCTTCTGTAAGAAAAGTCAAAATAGTAAAACACCTTTTTCGTTGCAGTGTAACTAGGTATTGACTAGTGGTGGTTTATGTGTTACGTGTGTGTTACAATCATATTATAAACAACATGAATGTAATGCTAACAAAACATACTTTTGGCTTTGACAGCTTTTATTCAAAGCAGATTATAATTGATGTGAAGCTGATTGCCATATGACAAAAAGTTCTGATAAAATTAATAACAGTAACATTTAGTGAATTCAAAACCACTGGTGGTAACTGTATTCTCTGCTTAAAAACAAAGCTGCAATTAATGACTAATTTACAGTCATATGTAAATGGTATATGCTTACTACACGACCCCCTCTCGCCTCTAATTTCAATTTTGTAATTGTTTTCTTTTTCTGTTCTTTTCTGTCATGTATGCCATACATGTATCTTCCTCTTTGACAAATCCTTCAGCTTATTCGTGTGAAACAAGCAATATTCTTTATTTCATCATTGTTTGTTTGTTTGTAGGGAGACAAGGATTTGTTTTCCTGGGACTGTGGCAAGTCATACATGTATTCCACTTGGGCCTAGTCCTCTGAAAACATGACTTGCCTTGGGTAAGCAAATCCTCATGTCCCTTTACAACCAGGATAATCTCTACTCTGTTTTGCCAAAAGCCAAAATATGTTTCATCATAGATAGAGCTCATAACGGTGTATATCTCCTCGAAAAACAAGCCAAATACCCCAAACGGCTTTTGAATAGCTTTGTCGCTAGGCTCCGCTGTTTAGTGCAGTTGATGAAATGATATTCACAAAATTTTGAAATACAATGACTTTAATCATTTTCGTTTAAAAAAACAGAGTTTATGTACAATGTAAGAACTTGTCCATCTCATTTCCATCCTGATTTGTCATACATGTTACGATGTAGATGATGTACACTTACTGGTATATGTTTATGGATGTGTTTATCATGTCTGGTTATAATACATGTAGTACAGTACATTCTATTATGACCATTGACTGGCTGGCCAGTTTCCTCTTAAATAGTGGTACTTTAATGTACCCACTGAGAAAATAGGTATCATTCTCTAATTTTGAGAATCCCTGAATGCCCTTGTACAATGGGGACGTTTCAGTCCCCAGTGATAGGGAAGAAGATCCCTGGGTATTTGACGAATGATATGCATCGTTCTAATGTATTTGTAGAAGACAAGACACTTGTTGATTTCAAAACTGACACACCTCAGACCCTGAACCTTTATTGTTTTTATTGCATGTAACTGCAGTAAGCTTCTATAACTATGGTACAGTATAATTGCACATGTAACTGGCACATGTACTGAAGGTACATCTGTACAGTTACCTGTACAATGTAAATATATTGTTGGATATTCCAGTAGGCCTATGGGAAGGTACATGTACATGTATACGTATGATTCATCATATTGTTGAGCTAAACATTCAATACTTTGTACATGTATAATCAAATATACATGTATGCACCTAATTTGCATAAAAATCTGAAAGATGTTATGCAGTGGATTGTTCTGAAGTCCTTGACCTTTTACTGTGGCCTTAGAATGCACCTGCCAGACCACGCAAGTGGCCATCAAAATTTACCTGCCCAAGTCAAAGTTTACTGGCCCATTATAATGTGTGGTCATTGTCGTCATAGTTAAGATGATGCAAGAATTTTCCCCAGATCACATCCAGCAAGTACTTTTTAAAACTGACCAGTCATAATTTCATTTTTAATGGCCAAGGGCCATTGAAGAATCCTAAACATAGAACCCTAACTGGACATTGTACATACATGTACCTGTACAGCTAGCACATGGAAGTAATTTAGGTCATGTAAAAGTTTGATCAATAATTACTGTGGGTGCATTGTCACTATTGACATAGTATAAAATTGTGCTATATCTCTACCTGGGTAGATAACATCCACGTGCATATTAACGTGAATTCTAACAGGTCAGAAATCAGAAAATTTGTTGAGCACTTCAGCTGTCAGTACCAATCATTTAGGCTGATAAATGACCCAATTAATACACAAATGTAGGATGGTATGAATAAACTCATACTTTTCTTGTTATGTCTTTACCAGTACATGTATGTATTGGCACTGATGAAATACAGGTACATGTACCTGTATATATGTCTGACATTGTCATGTACATGTAGGCCTACAATACAGTCCTTGCTAATTAAAAGCAGCCAGAAAATTAGGTTTCCCTCTTTGGAAGCTTTATGTACATTGTATGTGTCTAAAAGTACATGTATATACATCAGACCTGATTACAGTGGATCCTCATTAATCTGGACTCCTTCGTTCCCAAGCAAATTGTCCGGATAAATGAAGCGGTTGGATTACTGAAACATACATACCGGTATCATAATGTGTAAGGCAATCTGAAAATTTTGTTCCCTGGAAATGTCGTCCGGAAGGTGAAGCATCCAGATTATTGGCATCCGGATTAATGAGGCTTGACTGTACCTGTATACATGTATATCCAATTCATCATGTACATTTACATGCATACCGGGACATGTACATGTACCACTATGCCAAAAATATACAGTAGATGTATAAGCCTTGATTGAAAGGGCTATGTTGATTTTGAGAGTTACATGATGATGTGTACACTAGATTAGAGGACAGAGCTACAATGTACATTTATATGTAGTGGTAATTTCTGAGTACAGGTACTTTAGAAAATACACATATCGAATGGGTACACAGTAGCTTGGATCATTTCTAGAGCTGCAATGAGTCAGTAACTTTCCGATTTGATTCAGTTTTGATTTTTTTTGATTTAAGTGCTTTATGACAGATTTTCTATAAATATCAGATTTTCCCTGCTTTTGTTAATGACATAAGATAAAAATCTAATCTGGACCTCAATTAGAAAATTGCAATTAATAAAAAGGTGAATGGCACTGTTTTTTGTTTACACATATGAAACTACATGTATTCAAAGTACAATGGTAAAATAGTAAAATAATAGACTTTTTTTAAGCCAATTTGATTCTGACTTTGCAACTTGCAATTCGGGTCGGATGTAAGAATCACGATTCTCGTTTTTTGGGGGTGAGTCTTTGCAGCTCTAATCATTTCTAAGGGCTCGGCAGGATAACACTTGTGTCAATTTTTGAGGTAAACTCATCGCTTTTGGTGGATATTGCTGGCGTCAATTTTGGGGATTTGAATATTGCATGGGTCAATTCTGAGTATTTGGAGGATATTGCTGAGATCCAGTTTGGGGATTTGGAGGATATTGCTTGGGTCAATTCTAGGGATTTTGAGGACGTAGCTGGGATCTACTCTGAGTACATGTATAGTGTTTTGAAGGATTTAGCTGGGGTCAGTTCTAGGGTTTTGGAGGATAATAGCTGAGGTCAATTCTAAGGATTTGGAGGATATACCGGTTGCTTGGATCAAATCTAGGATTTTGTAAAACATAGCTAAGGTCAGCTCTAGGGTTTTGGAGGATAAAGCTGGGGTCAACTCTAGGATTTTTTAGGATATAACTGCAGGGATCAGCTGGATGACTAGGGTTTTGAAGGATTAAGCCAGGGTCAATTCTAGAGTTTGGAGGATAACATATGGGTTCAGTGCTAGGGTTTTTGAGGATAGAGTTTGGATCAACTCTGGGTTTTTAGAGGATAGAGGAGGATCAGTTCTAGGCTTGTGGAGGATAGAGCTGGGGTAAATTCTAAATCTTTTTTGATACTTGCAAGTGGGGCATATTTAATTAGAACATGCAAACATCCCGAATTTTTTGTCTAATGCTGCAAGATTACCAATTCCAGCACTGTGGGCCATGTTACCAAAGTAGTGAGAAAAAAGCCCAGTCAAGAGTGGTGCTCAAGATTGTACCTGTATGTGTACTGTGCAATAAACCAGAGGGTCAATAGTTTAATGTGCATGAACAATTTCCTGTCAAATAAAAAGACCATACACGTAATTCACTAATTGTAAATACTGACAACTATTGTGTGTACAATGAAAGGGATTTTATTGACGCATTCAAATCTTGGCCAGTCCTTGAATCATTGTGTACAATGACGTACGGTAGGATTAAGTTTTGAAAAACAACGCGAGGTCAAAGTGCTGATGCTACTTTTAATAAATTGTAAAGACTATCCACAAAAACAAAATAAAGAGTGCATGCATGATTTAAATGAAAATGGAAGAAAACTAAAAAAAAAAGTGATCAAGACCACATTCTCCAATTAGAAATCAGCCAGACTTCTAGAGATTATAATGTGTACAATTGCATGTAAGTACACCTGGACTAAACTCAAGTCCATCAGAGGTCAGAATGTGTGTGATAAATCAATAGAGTCTGACCATTTAGTTGTTGAGTTCACCATAGCGAGATTACTTTTATAAGCCTCAAAGTTTACTAATATCCTAATGCCCTGTAAACATTCATGTTATAGATGTACATTCTGCCAGCAACCAGTAGCATATAGGCCTACCTACCAATTTTCTGTTGCTCCCAGTGCACAAGGGGGTCGCCTTGGCCTAGTGGTTAGCGTGTTCGACTTCGAATAATGAGGTTTGGGGTTCGAGCCCATGATACATCTCGGTTGGCTTTCCCAGTGTCTTTCAGAAGAGACAGTAAAACTGAGGTCCCATGTCACAGTAGGTGTAGTTACATTAAAGAACCCTCCCTGCTCAATGGCCATAAGTGCCGAACATGGGCTAAATTTGGCACCCTTCACCGGCACATGTGATGTCTCCATATAAATTATAAGTGAAAGATTCTTGAGTGGGACAAGAAACAACAATACATGTACAACTACATGTAACCAACCAACGCATACTGTTCTTGTAGGAAGATATAGGGCCTACTGCATTTGTAAAATGTTTGTAAAAAAAAGTTTGTAGAGTTTTGCACTTGCTTGTTGCTTCAAAGATCAATGATTATTAGTACATGTAGTACACATGCACTGCTGTTTCCACTATTATAAAATGTATTGATATACATGTACTTCACATTAATATGGTCTGAAAATGCAGGAAATTGCACCTTTGCTTTATATTTTCAAAAACAATCGGGGGTGGGGGGTTGGGGGTGTTGTGATCCCCCTCTCCTGAACTCAACTAGCACGCTAACTTACATCTTTTGCTCAAGAATGGGTTGACAGGTGTGCAGTATTGTGTTTACCCACTGCACAACCTGCCACAACTGCAATATATACATATATACATGTACATTATGTTTTGAGAAAAAAAAATCAATAGCTACCACACTACCAGTCAGTACAATAGGATATGTGTGTGTATGTTACTATGTAGTCGTTAAGTGGCCAGTATAGGTGATTATAAGATCAAGTCTTATGGAGTGTGAAAATTTGCTTCAGGTCAAAGTTTGAGTACATGTAGATTTTGAGATTACACAATGGCTACCCTGATATTCTTTGTTTCATTTTCAGTCCCCTCATAGGTGACCATAACACCCAGGTATTAAAACAGGGTCATCCCAATGGAATGACATAAGATTGTGCCATTATTTCCTTAGGGGTGGAAAACGGTTACTGATCATCACCTAATTAGATGACACTCAACACAAAAGTTCACAAGGGATGTTAACTTCCTATCCCCTGTATTGATTTAGCTGATTATCTTGCTGGACAGTGGTCATTTAAATACATGTATTACGCAGTCACAAGGGTGTGTACCTGGAAATCACATGTAGTACCTGTATCTACTTATCAAAATATGTAAATATAGCGAACAGACAGAAGTGTACACATGACCATTATATAGATAAGTAAATACATGTGTTTATGTGGAATGTACATGTATAAATATGTAAATATTTATGTGGACTGTATAAAGAAGTAAATATTAATGTGGAATGGTTGACCCATTTCATGACCTGGCAAGGCTGTTGGACATGGTTTAAACACAAGTACAAAGTAGGGACTTAACATGTACATGTGCCAGTGTACATGCACCAATGAATTACATGTACATTTAAACCTACATGTATTGATCAACAAACACGTGCACATTCATCACATGCTCTTGTACAATGTATGCATACAGAATTTAAGAGCCAGAAAATACTGAATGACATTCCAGTACAGAGTCTAGCTCTATATTCATTTTGTAAATGATACATACATACATGTATATCATATGACTGTTAATGATACACATGCATTTTATGATGACTGAAAAAGGCTGCAGGGTCCCATGCCACAGTAAAGATGGGCGTCAGCCACAGGTACAAATGTACCTGTTTCTATCATGGGGAGGGAGAGAATTACATACTGTACCCATTGATTTAAATGAGCGCCAGCACATTAAAAATCCCTCACTGCTGAATGGTTTTGAGTGCATAGCATAGACCAATTAACATTTGAAGTCGGTCACTTAGCATTTCAATGATGTCTCCATACGAGTGAAACACCCCTTATTAGGTCTATAAACAATAGAACAACAACAAATGTATATCTTGACATTCTTGTCCATGTGTCTCGATCTGAATAACTGCAGACAGACACCTTTAAAGACAAACTATGGTCATACATGAAGGAAGGAGTAAGTCAATAGGACTATGGTCAGACTATAGATCACAAACAAAAACACTTGCATGTGGACAGTAACAGAACAACAGAAAAACACGGACCTCAGCTTGGATGGACTATTCAGGTCAAATAATTTCTTCATGTACATGTACTAGTATTTGACCTGTTTATTCACATGTGAAAATCTGTTGTTGTTGATCGCCAGAGACAATTACATGTAAGATTAAGAAGGAGACCCTATGTAGGGGTAGAAATAAGGAATTAAATTCTACTGGCCCACACTGACAGGGCCAGTCCAGATTAGATACATGTACTGCTAGATCTTCTAATTAATTGGTGCAAGCCCCGACTCTAAGTGGTAAGTGTAGCAGACGCAGGGAGTCCTAGAGAATTTGTTTGATATCTAGACATAAAATTCTGCATTCTGGTGCATTTTAGAAAAGAAAATTATTACTGAAATTTTGTAATTTGAAAAGCCATCATTTACCACCATGCTACATGTATCTGCATTGCCCCCACTCTATTTTTCTGTCCCACCAGCCTATTTCATTTACATATCTAGCAATTATTGACCTAGTTAGAGTGTTTCACATGTTACTTTACATAGAAATATTACTTTTAATGCATCTCTATGGTCAACACATACTGTAAATTGTGTGGTGCAATTTATATGTATGTTCTACCACCATGATCTACCACCATGACCTAAAATACCACCATGCAATCCAAAATTTCTGGGGAGAACACTGTCAGGTCTCTCAAGACAGATGGTCTCTCATCACACTATGGTCTTTCTTGACAGGTTCTACTGCATATCTGAATATTCCAGATAGGT
>JACSZP010019936.1:0-14447 GCA_016161895.1 Pinna nobilis
TATATATAGTAAGGAAGTAGTAAAAGACGAAAAAGTTTTTTTTGTCTATTTTGCAATGACCCAACATTTGTTCATATGCAAATGCCATTGAATGCACAGGCTGTTCAACGCAAGACTACAAACTCACCTCTTAATGTCGTTGTTTATGTTCAACTCAGGACGTACAAGTCTTTTGTATGTGATTTTGGGTCATTAGCAGAGGTTCTTTTCTTTGTCTTATTCTGTCAACACTGTGATTGTATTGAAATTGATTCCAAGGATAAGATAACCGCTTGTCTCCGAGGTAAAATATGCTCCGCCAGACGTATGGTTTTTTATTTTTTATCTATTTATTATATTTTTGTTGTTCTTTGAATGAGACAGAAAAACTAAATCTTGCTTCAGAAATATAACCAATTCATGTATCAAGGGAAAACCGATAATGGTTGTACGGAATTGTTGTTAATATTAGTGACGGAATAATGCTTAATCACAATATCTTGTGCTGACGTCATTTCAACGGCACGTAAAAAAAATCAGAATTTGAGACACAATGCGTGCATTCTGTTGGTTTGAATCCTCGCCGCGCTGCAGTTGTGTTCCCTTGTTTTCAGACGAGACAAAGAAACCGAACTCCTGTATCACCGAAGGGGTCGGCACGTCAATGGTCATAAGTGCCGAGCATAGGCTAAATTGTTCGCCCTTCACTGACATACGGTGAGGTATCCATATAAGTGAAAGAATTTTGAATGGGTTGGAAGTTTCACAACAGTGCAAACAACCAACAATAAATGTTTGATTGACCAAGCGGATTGAAGATCTTTCACTTCAATGTAGTTTTGTTAAAGGAAAGGTATACGCTGTAGCGGAGATCTGCATCAGATTTATGGCGCCACCGTGTGTTTGCAATAATGTGGTAACGTGGACAATGCCTTTTGTTCTTTTTGTGCACATTTGTACTATAACAAATTGCGATAGAGTAAAATAGTGTACGAAAAAGGTCGAATCGAAATTACCCCTCGATTATGTATAAGCGTGGAAGGAATATGAAAAAGTATATTCTAAGCCAGTAGATTTATGTGATATTGCAATGTGTTACTCAAGGCACATTTAATTTCCTTGACTCGAATGACGTGTAAATCATTCGATCTTACATCTTTTCAATTCTTCCTTTTTTTCAAAAGACCCCGTAAAGTTCAAGTAATCCTACTTTTCTTGCTTCGCCAGACATCAATTTGCTTGGAGTCATGACATAAATGACTGCCTAATACGTAAGTAGTGGTTTGTTGATTCTTCGACGGACGGTTTTGTCATCAAAACACAATCATTCTAAGAAATAATTGTTCCTTGACAAAGGGGAGACTGGCATCAAATCGAATCTCGCCTCCAACACGCACTTGCCTTAACTCTGTAGATTTATGGCCTTTAATTGAATGACTATGCAAATATCATTTCAATTATCAAAGCAAACACATATCATCTCGGATTTTGTAAGCTGAAGCCTTTGAATGACATTGAACACAACATTGTACCCTAATGGCAGTTACAAGCATTAAGCTAAAATTCATTCTGATTTGTTTTTAAAGTGCGACAATTATTTCATTCAGACTTAAAACTTATTTGGTATGGGTCTTAACGCTTCGTCAATAACACGCGAATAAACAGGCAATCTGTTATCATTTGTACGACGTTTTTAAGTGATTTAATGTCTACTTGTCTTCGAAGAAAACGTCAACATGAAAGCTAGATAAATTATATAAACAAATAAAAACTTTCTCCAATAAATACCTGAACTAAGCGAAATCTTAAACGATTGAGACTTATGTCGTTTTCATTCTTGGAATAAGAATATTTTTGATTTACGAGGACACTTATTTAGACTTCGGCACCGATTACTGAAAAGATATCGTGATGGTTTTAGACTCGTATGCTTGGAATTAGGTACCTATTACGCGTGGAATATCAAATATTAGAATATACAAGAAATGTCAAAACGAGGATACTTTTTTCTGCTTTCTGATTATCTACGTAACAATAAGAAAGTTTTATAGATAAACTACTTGAGAGTGAAGGCTTACATGAAAATATTTTCTAAACATGACACTTTTGTGGGAGTTGCATACATGTAAGAAATAATTGTATTCAAGAGTTCTCTAATAAAAATAAAACAAATCTGCTTCTTTTTAATGTTTCTACAGTTACCTTTTACAACAACATCTTTCTTTCTTAACATCTTTCTCAAGAAGTTTAATGCTCCTATAAAATTTGCACCATCACTGAAAGGGTTAGAAAACTTTTCCATGAACTTTTTTGATAAATTTTTTCATATTTTGAAAAGAATTTCGGATTTTTTTTTATCCACAAATTATTTATGTCAACAAACATAAATAAATATAGGTAAAAACAATTTAATCGTGATAATCTGTGGGAAATGCTCTCGTTCTTTCTATTTCTTATAAACAAACAAATTAAAAAGGTAAAAAATTGTCGTTACAAAGCTGGTATCATGAAACATTATTGAAAATTTGTCATTTTACAGCTATATAACATAATATTTCGGCTTTAATTCTCTTGACGATGAACAAATAACAGAAACTTAAAATGTCTTCCAGGTTTTAGTTTTTTTTTAAATGACCGCAATATTTCCTTCTTTAAAATACCATGCAGTGCATGAGAAGTTCATTTTGAACATGTAATTGATACGTAAAATCAATGTCCTAATGCTGTTTGTATATTGTCTTAAATATCTGGTGTCTCCAGCAGATCCGCAATAAGCAGCCTCAAAATAATCTAATTTCCTGTTCCTTGCATCATATAAAATTGTAAAGTAATTTCTCCATTAAATCGATAATTCGTAAGGGAAAGGACGGCGTTAATTTTGGTTTACAAAAAGAAAAAACGGCTTCTCAAGATAGATAAATAGTGATTCTTCGTTAATAAGAACACGTAATTATCTATAAAGAAATTGTTCCAATTTGCAAGAAGGTATCTTCGATGAGCTGTCAATTGACTTGAAATCAAAATAAAGCCCAATACTGATGGTCTTTGATACGAGACGGTAAATTAGAAAGGTAGTATTCAAGCTTAGTTTTATTGGATGCGGACCTTTACATTTTATCTTTTATTACAAAAAGAATACAGAGGTTTCTGTAACAATTTGATCAAATTCAAAAGTTGTTTGAGGGAATATATTTGATATACATTACAAATGATAGTTGAATTTATTTGTTGTGAAAACATATGCTAATTTTCGTTTTACGCTTAGGCGATTGATTCATTTGATAAAATTATTATCTATTCAGTTAGATGTGTATACATGTATCATTTTATTGTTGTCTCTCTACAAGAACAACTGGTAGCTAGCCCCCATTCAGTCTACAGTCTTATATGTTTTAATGTTCATCAAGTATTGTAAGCTAGAGCTAGAAGAAATGAAGATTATATTTTAGTAGCTTCGATTTTCAAAAAATAATTCGTTTAATTAATAAATTTAGGTATAGGGCGGGTGTGACCAGTCGACATGGCATGCTTACTCCTCTTAGGCACCTGATCCCACCTCTGGTATGTCCAAGGGTCGTCCGTATTTGCCCAATTCTTTATCTTATATTCTTCATACTAATTATGAGATCGAACATTGTTTGTTACCTTTACTTTATAATTTAAGCAGATATAACTCTATGGATTATGGGAGGATTGCTACCATTATAACTGATATTCTACTGTCTTATATATTTATCTATTCTAGGTCGTGATTAATTTTGATAATTGTTTTATCCAAATTTCTGCAATTTGTTATCCATCAGTTCAAAGTTCATAGTTGACCATTGAATTCGATGACTTCAATATATAGTGTAACAATTATATTAAGATGCACAATGACATTTCATAGGAAAAAGGAACAATCTTACAATCAGTTGGCGCCATGTATTGACGAAGGGAAGCAAAATCTCTTCAGATTCCCTACGATTCATTGTCTTGAGTTTTTCGGGTCAATTCAGTTTTTTGTTATATCATTCCTGTTAGATAACTGACAATAAAACCAATTTCTTTCTCCACTGAAAAAATGCACAAAGTACATCTCAGTAATGGAACAGTTTACATCACTTTTTAGATTGAACATATTTTATTGCATAATCATACGTTTGATCCATTATAACAAATGGATTGGGCACAAGTTATCCAACTAAGCTGACGTATCTTCTCCATTCCTCATCACTTTTGAGTAGATTAAAATCTACAAGACGTCATTAATGTACTTGCATCCCGTACAATGGCTTGGTCTAATTCTAATGCAGAACCATGGATTGTGTCCCAAGTCTCGTTGGTCTATTTCTAATGCAGAACCATGGATTGTGTCCCAAGTCTCGTCTTTAGATTAGGAGGTTAAGGGCGCTCGGGTCTTTGCGGATGATACAGGGATCTCAGTATGATTGTAACAGTTAAAACCAGGGTTCATTCACAGTATGTTTCGGAACATTAAGAGCATTTAGTTTATTTCCCAAAGACCTGACGAATTGACATTCTGTAATGTGTTCGTATTAGTGAAGACATCTTTCAGATAACTGATAACGAAAGACAACACAAAAGCATGCGCACCTCTAATACATGTATATGAACATTTGACCTTACTTGAGCTGTTGTTGAATATACCTTTTGTTCTCTTGTAGCCCGGTACAACTATCATAGTTAATTATGTCTTACAGCGTTCAATATTATTTGTTCTCGGAAGGTCTGCTTTGTTTGAGAAAGATTTGTTGCAAAACAAAAACAAATAATGAACTTCTGCCTTAATGTGAAAATGATTTCTAATCGCTATTTGCCTCTAAGTCTTCACTTTTCACTTTCGAATTCCGCTTTATACAAAGCTTACGGTGAAATATATTTCAATAGCTTTCCTGTTATAGTAGTTATAATTGTACACGGTTTTCTGTTCATCCAGGCTCGGCATCATTAGTTACCTTAATAATTCTCTGTGATGATTGAGAATTCGCTTTTCCTATTACCAGCCGTCATTGTTATGGAGTAGTGCCCTCCTACGTACACCGGAATGTCATGGATTCGTGCCTCGACTGTGATTCTGATGACAGTGTGACCGATGTACCATATCAGCAGAACGTTACAGTTCCCTTATTGTTGAATGGCCATTTCAGTCGAGATAAGGCAAAACTTTGGATGTTTGCACCTTTAATCGATGACGTCTCCAAATCAGAGAAAGAGTCTTGACAGGAAAACAAACAGCAGAGACAAAACGGCAACAACAACAAATGCAATAACAACTTTTTCACTATATTTTGGGAATGATGGGTCTTTGGTCTATTAAAAGTTTATTATTGTAGATAAGTACATGTCAAGGCAATCTGCTTATATACAGGGTTTGCTTGATTGAGTATAAGATATTTTACTATGTGTACCTGAAGTAACGCGTCAGATGATACGTATGTGTGTATATATGTATAGATTTATATAAGATTTCTAGTAACTGCATTTTTTCTTTGGAGAGTTTTATAAGACTGTAATCGAAAACAAGGTCATACCTGTTATGTTATAAATATAATCCAATTTTCTCCAAAGGGAAGTTTCCTTGTAGAAATATATAACACAACACTTTGTTTCCACAAATTTTCGGCCCCTTGGCCTTTATCACTGTCGTCGATCACTTGATAAAGGCCAAGGGGCCGAAAATTTGTGGAAACAGAGTGTTGTGTTATGTTATATGTTTCATCAGAATTATTTTCGCTATTAAATGCACTGCTTTGAATCACACCTGGATAATATGATACTGTACCTTAGTCTGTTATCTGCTTCTGAAGTTTATAAAGAAAATCCCATCAAAATGTAGATTCATGAGCTTCGGGATATGATTACTGCGTACATATTGTTATTGAGAAAATTCTGATGACTATAATGAAGCATATTTTTATTGACATGTTTATTTTGAAGAAAATAACAAATCAATCATTATACAACTAGGTTACCGATTGTGATCATTTGTCCTACCTCCATTAAATGAGGGTGTGATATATCAACGAGAGACTCTGTCTCTTTCGGGACACCTGGTATCACATCGTTCGAAACCTTTTTCTTCATTTTTACTTTACAAGGTGAATTAAGACGCTAAAGTAGAATCGATCACTAACTAGAGTCTGTTTACTTCGTCATTTAGATTGTTAGACGTGTCTCATGCTCTCTTCTCGTAGAGCATCTAAACATGGTTCCTTTACATTGCGATTAAACTTTCAAACAGTACAATATATCGCACCTTTGTACTTATTATGTTAACAGGTCTCCCTATACACGATCTTGTATTTATATACCATAACAGTCAAAACGACGCTTAGATACCACAAGGATCCATATGATGTTTTTTTTTTACGACAATCGGTTTCTAAAGTTATGTTACACACCTTGTACTTACTTATTACAGAATCAATTTTAAACGTTTTATTTTATATAGGTATCTTCAAATGATGTATTCCAACAGAATTCGGACACAAATTAGTCATGGAAAATAGAAATTAAAAATGGACTTAATAAAGCACACGACTGATTTTTTTTGTCTGATGGTCAAGTAGTAAAGTTTTAAGTTAATCATTTTTAAAGAAATATTTCTTGGGTACGAAAACAATTCAACATATTCTATCACGGCAAATTTAATATAACGAGGAACTATAAGCAAAATATTCATTTCTACCAAAGAAACATCTTTACAATTATCTTAAATGCAATTTCATCATCTCCATATCCTTTATACCAGGGCATATTCTATATATGAACATTTAATCTGTAGATGCATACCGATTACTTATGAGTTGTTGTCACCAAGTTTTATATCACGAGTACAAGTATCTTCAATGATATTTCAAAATTTGCATGGTTTACATAATGACCTTCTTTACGATTGTAATTGTTCCCATATATGAAATTACCATTTGCACCTACGATAGCGTTTGGTATGTCGTCCTTTCGTGTCGATTATTGATTACTAATTTCATTTGGGTTTGGCTTCTGTTTGACGGTGGATGTAACTATCCAAAGAGGGATTTTACTCCTCCGTGACACTGATCTCACTTTAGAACATTTAGAGACAGCTTTAGCCTCTGTTTACCGGATTTGAATACTTTCTTTAGAGCACATTTTTTCTTGGAATCTGTCTGGAATATCTTCACGATAATAAATCAGAAAACTTCTTAGTACTCAAAATGATATAACTGATTCCTATGCCCGATACATAGATGACTCGACCGGTACGACAGAGAAGTTGCTTACCCTTAAGGAGCACCTGAAGGCACCCTGGTTTATAGTTGGGTTTGTATGGCTCTATCTTTGGCTTGATATATTTTCTTTGTAAAATCATAATTATGTAGTTTTGTATCTCTTTTTGTTTTGACCATGGTTCTCTTGTTTGATTAACGTTTTGAATACCCCCTGGTTATCTTCAAACTTGCTTTTTACTAATAGACTAAAACCATGATCGAAAACAAAAGAAAAAAAAATAAGAAAACGACAAACTAGTTTCTTAATTGGGATTGTATGCATGAAGATACGTGGAAAAACAATATGATATCATAGTATTTTGATCTGATAAATGCGCGGACTTTTTGTTGAACAAAGTGCTAAGTACTAATCTGTTAAAAGGGTTACATGCCAAGTTTGTCATTCTGATGTATCAACTGTTTAAGTTCTGTCAGGAAATATTTCTGCATTATGATATTTATGATAGGTATTGATTTATTTCACTTCAAAAGTAACAATTTGACGTGAATCAAGACTTCTACGAGAAAGAAAAGAAATGATCCATTAGTGCGGTGAAAAATTACTTGCGTGGCTTCCCTGTTATCTGATGCGTTCTGTGATTGCATTCTTGTGATTTTCTGAGTGTAAATATATACCAGCAACTTGCGTTTAAAGGTGTGAAATTGTTCACCCTAGTAACGGAAACAACATATTAGAACATATCCGTTACGACAACAATAAACCTATCAGCTTTATCTCCATGCCATTTTCCAAAATGCTTTTGCATAATTACATGTTTTCTCGCTTCATTCAGCTTTTAGTCATGTGTGTACATATTCTGGAGTCGCTGATTACCCAAAAGTAAAGCAAATTACTGCTAATATGTGCAAAAAGTAGCTTGTATAGGATCTCGATTTTCCAGATGTCTTGTTTTATTTTTGAACTGATATATCAAACAATAACACTTGTACTTCCATTACAATGCGGAATCTTTTATCTCTGATTTTCCCTTTGACGTTAGTTATGCCAGTAATTGTTTAATCCTGTTGAAACATTGTCAGATTTAGGTAACCGTTTGAAGTTAAAGCAGATCTGTTACCCAGTGATTTATTGCTGTAAGTTATCATTGTTTATTGGTCGGAATTCCACCAAAACAAACTGTACGAAATATAAGCTTTTGATGACTGCGATAATCCTGTCATTGAAATAATCAATAGATATGTCTGAGGCATTTATTTATTTATCTATACTTTTTGGATTTGTGGATATTGGTTAAGTTTACGGATAAACATAAGCGAAAATTGATGATTCCTATTTCTGAACACAATAAATTCACGAGTGGAAAATTTTAACGTTTTTGTTATGAATTATGGAGTAAGAAGTCAAAATATTTGTGGTTGTGTTTTAAAGGATCTCTTGCAATCAAGTTTCGGGAATCTTATTTTGGGAGGAAAGTGGTAGACCGAGGTTTGGTACTTTCGTTTTCATATTGCATGAGCCATTCTTTCACTAGCAGTGAAACATGACTTTGGAAATAAAGGAGCCTACAAACGAGGATAATCAGTTATCCGCAAATTAGCGACACCTCTGTACATAGCTAGATAAGATCAAAACTTGATACAATCAAGATATGAGACGCTTTGTGATTTAAAGATTATTGTTTGCCTATGGTGAACTTTGACAAATATACGTGGATTAAAGAATGTTCACCATATAGATGAAGAAAAAAATCATTTATGATATCAAACATCTCTAGGCGCTAGTGACAAGAACGACCGTGTGTCGATGAACTAACTTTAACTTGTTTTGCATTAACTTGCAACCAATGCTAAAGCAGTTAGTTCATCGTCCTCGAGTTAAAAGAATATTGTCAACTTTGTTTTTGCTAAGTAAAAGGTAGTACGACATTATAATTTTCATGACACGTGAAAACAGAAGTTCAGTCAAAAGCCAACCAGTTAGTATCAGTCGGCGACGTTAAAGATTTCCGACAGCGCTATTTTCAAATTACTTGTTATAAGCTTGTCTTTTAAAGAAATATTAAGAAGACTCAACTCAAATTCTAAAATGGATTCAAATTGTGACAGAAATATTTTTAATCAAATCATGAAAATTTATGTTTCATCTGCACAGCTAATAACACTTCATTTCATTAACAACCAGTTTATATCGTCATTTTCAGTTAGTATCTCTTATACAGATTAAATGGTAGACAAACATCGATAAACACCCCTGTAAAATATTTGCAACGAATTCACAATGCTAATAGGGACATGAATTCAGATTTACAACGGTAACGGGGGCATAGGCTTAGATTTACAACGGTAACAGGACATTGCCTTAGAGATACAGCGGTAACAGGCACATTGACTCAGAGTTACAACGGTAACAGGGGCATTGACACAGATTTACAAAGGTTACAGGGGCATTGACTTAGATTTACAAAGGTAACAGGGGCATTGACTCAGATTTACAACGGTAACAGGGGCATTGACTTAAATTTACAAAGGTAACAGGGGCATTGACTCAGATTTACAACGGTAACAGGGGCATTGACTTAGATTTACAAAGGTAACAGGGGCATTGACTCAGATTTACAACGGTAACAGGAGCATTGACTTAGATTTACAACGGTAACGGGGGCATTGGCTTAGATTTACAACGGTAACAGGACATTGCCTTAGAGATACAGCGGTAACAGGGGCATTGACTCAGAGTTACAACGGTAACAGGNNAGATTTACAACGGTAGCAGTGTCTTGGTAACAGCTGGGACGGGCACCTTAAAACTTGTGAATTTATTTAAGTCTGAAAAGATTCTCAAATTCAGCCCATCCTGAATTCTGATTGGCCGAGAGCATGGATTCTCAGAGTTAAGTCAATTTGCAAGTTTTATGGTGCTCAACCCTGGTCCAGTTCTTATCGGATTCACAATTGTTTCTCATGATAAGCCATTTAATATTTTGGAGATTAACAGTATACTTTTCTCACATTTCGGACAGAGAAATCCTCAAATTTGCCTTGAAGAGATTTTCTTATCTCACCCTGCGTTATCTCACCCTGCGTTATCTCACCCTGTGTTATCTCACCCTGCGTTATCTCACCCCGATAACCGGAAGTTGAACATCTTGTTCTATTCATGGGTCTGAAAATTGATTAAAGTTGTATTTCTTTGATTGCTATAACTTATGAAACACAATGAAGCTCGAACGGTCAAAGTCATGAACTTCACTTTTATAAACTGTAGAGTACATATTTTGATTCTCTGTCTGGTTTCTTTTTCATTTTTGATAGTTTGTATCAATGCGTCATTTATAACATGCTCCGTCTACATTTTCAACATTACGTCACATCTACATCGTGACGTCATAAGATAAAGCAAAAACCTTCAATGAATGTAAACATCCATTATGCTGCGTTCTTCGATAGATAGTGTCTATATTAATTATAAAAGATGAGGGAGGGTATGTGAGAAAAAGGATCAAACACCATGTTCCTGGAGAGTCAAAGAAATCTCAATCCTTGTGTTCATGCCGATTGATATCCATGACTCGGCAAGCCTCGTCATGAATACCAATAGTCATGAACACTCGGATTGAGATTTCTTTGTCTCTCCCGGAACATGGTGTTAGATCCTCTTAGTCACATTTCAACGTTCAGTATTATAGTTGACTGTTTAGAATTTAGTGGACTACAGTGCATGTCAGTTCATATACATGTAAAAGTAATCACATACCTGCTGGTGGCATGACGGGTGGTACTGGAAGTGTCTTCTCTTTTGATTTGAAAAGTGAGAATCCCTTTGCTTTTTTGGGTGATCGACTTTTATTTAGCGTTGCGAATCGTATCTGTAAGTTATAAAAAATGAAATACCTAACATGTAAAATTCTACATGCATGTCGTATAATAAAAAACATATTGCATAAAAAGAGTGCCAAAGTCTGTTGGTTACAATTGCATGCATCATGATAAAAAATTAGGAATTAAATTTGCATAGAATTATGTATTACATATGAAGTGATGTAAATTTAAACATTCAATCACAAACTCCTAAAACGACACTTAATTTACCATTCATATGTAGATGCCTGCATGTTAAATAGAATCTTGACAAATTAGATTTTTAATAAATAACAACGCTTACAGCCTCATCAAAGCCTTTTTTCACGCCTTCTTGTGTAAGAGCACTTGTTTCTATATACAGAAATCCGTTCTCCTTGGCGAGTTTAGCACCCTCTTCGTAGGAAATTAGATCATCTCTGCCACTAGTCGATCGTAAATCTGAGGTAGAAAAAGAAAAGTAGTCATGGCAATTACCATAGCAACAAAGATGATGCATGGTGATGTTGGCCTTGAAGTCATAATCTGGGGTCAGGATCATGGTCGGGAACTTAATTCAAAAGTATATAGATCTAAATACAAATAGTTTATTAAAATAATTTATATAATAACAAGTATACGTTTTATTTGATATACATTTTATAATTTAAACAAAAGTTAAATAAAGAAATACTTCATATGAAACTATAATGGGCATATGAATCGTCTTCTGATATTACATAAGTTTGATCATAATGGTACAAATTCTGCAGACATATACTCACCAATTTTACATGCAACCAGTGCTATGGGAGTACCTGGACAATGGTGCTGTATTTCTGGTTTCCATCTCTCTAAAATATTTTGAAATGAAGCTCTATTTTCCACAGAGAAACAGAGAAAGAAGATGTCTGTTTGTGGGTAAGAAAGGGGACGCAATCGATCATAATCCTCCTGTAAAATGTCAAATGTGCGAGTCATAAAAAAGGGAAGGAATAATGATAATAAAGGTAAATTGATGATGATGATGATGATGANNNAGTAAGTCCGTTGTGATCTATAAAATTTGAAATGCATAGTAAAAAATAAATTTCATATCCATTTAAAAACGATAAGTAATAGATGAAATGTGTCACAAGTACATTCCTTTTTAATTGCAATACTGCTGAGAGAGAGAGAGAGAGAGAGAGAGAGAGAGAGAGAGAGAGATTACCCACCTGTCCGGCAGTATCCCATAGTCCTACATTGTAAGGTTTCCCGTCAACCATGACATTGGCGGAATAATTGTCAAACACGGTGGGGACATATTCGCTAGGGAAAGCGTTTGTTGTATATGATATAAAGAGGCATGACTTCCCCACTCCTCCGTCTCCCACTGACAACAGTTTAAGATTTTCCATTTCTGAAAAAGAGAAGCATTATATAAATTATTCACACCTAGTTAATACATGCTTATAACTGATGAACTGTTTAATGGAAATAATGAAATTTCATGGAAACCATTACATTTAATAGATTTTCTTATTTTTGATGACAGTTAGGATGGGAGTTTTTAACTTTTTTCTCTTTGTTTATCTTAACTTCTGAGATCTTCAGATAACCACCAATAAAATAAATATACATAACAGTGTTAATTCTAATCTACAGAAATTGTTTTTAAAAATAGCGCTAGGCTCGTGGCGTACAAAAAATGAATACTTTTACAAGAAAATTAAATTTGTACATTTCTGTGAAAACATCATGCTTATTTAATTTCAATCATATTGCATTCAGCAAAATTAATGTTCTTTTATAACAGTACATGATTTCTTAAACTGTTTGATTACCGAATTAAAGGCTTAAATAAGTTTATACCATGCAGTGTCAGGGCGGAGAAAGGGAGGGGTCCGGGAGATGCATATAGGTCTAAGACAATACGACAAACTACTTCACCGACTTCTTTAAATTCAAGTCTTACTGTACAGGGATAATGCATAATATCACATTTATGTGATACAAATGTATTATTGTATATCGACTGTTTCAGTTTGTTTTTCTTAAAACTGCATTATACACTGCAGATGTGACAGACCGTGTACGTACATAATTATAATACATGTATATGGTTATATCATAGCCTATTTATAAAGTGCGTCATGTTTACGATTTATCCTATCTGAAATCCAGGATCCCTCTGAATCAATAGTAATTGAGTAGTCATGCACATTGGAGTATACCTACATGTAAGCAGGATCACACGGACTTGGACATACTTGTATACGAGTCCCTCAAGTGATAATTATGGATAGCTAGTATATTTGGGAGAATCAATATTTCGTTAATATATGTACATTATTTCTAGTAAAACTGAATTTCCTGTTTGCCAGTCATTGTGTCCGTACGTAACACTGCGGATCAGTAAGTGACAGTACTACATGTAGGTCTACATGTTTTAAGTGTTGACTTTCACATTGCGTTGCGATACACATAAATAAGTAGATTACTAAAGAGTAAGAAGGGCATTTATTGTACTAAGTAGCCTGCCTAATCAAAAGACTTGCAGGTAAAAGCTACATATTTTGTACGTGTATGCGATAACTAGACTACACTAAAATAAATACTTACTGGATCTGATGTCTGTATGAGTGTATCCGTATTCCTTAGTTCAGTTCCGTAAGTGATTATATCGTCGTTCGCAACTGTTTATGTTTATACCAAGGAATAGGTAGTATCTATTTTTACTGACCAATCATTGATGCGGATTTGATCCAACTAAAAATAGCCTAGTCTGAAATCCTATAAATAGCTATCATGCATTACAAATGGAAAGTAAAACATGGGAGTTTAGTGCATGTAATATACATGTATGTGAATCCACAATATGTTGTGCGATATCCAAAGCGAAAACCAGAATTTAATATCTAATATATAAGAATGTGATTGAATATTAACATTATATTTCTTATTGTGTATAGATACAATTAAAAGCAAAGATATTTGAAACTAGACTTGAATCAAAAGTGGGAATTAAGGCATGGCGCTTGGGACATGGATTTTTTTTTTCGTTCTCCAGTTTTGTTNNGGGGGGGGGGGGTAACCATGGAGGCTGACGCTGTGGTCCGACAAGTCTGATTTTTTCCTCTTTATTTATTTACAGTATTTATTTATTTATTTCATTATCATTTTCTTGCATGCTGTAGTAGGTCTAATCATAGTTAAAAAAAAAACTCGTCAAACCACATTTATGTGAATAACATTTACTGATAATTTATCGTTTTCACCGCTTACCCCTCCCCTCCTCCTTATTTCGCCCGACAAAGGATATATATATTTCATCGAAAATTATAATTTATCTAACATCCCTCCAAACTGTCCCACTAGATAGCCTGGTTCAATGTATGCGTCTTCACCCCCCCCCCCCCCCCCCCCCCCCCCCCC
>JACSZP010019968.1:0-14621 GCA_016161895.1 Pinna nobilis
GTGCCTGTCAAAACATCGTGGATGACTCCATGTTTATTGACTCATTCTCAGTATCACGTGAGATTTAAAATTGTTCCCAGTGTTGCACGAGATTTGAAACCTAAGTTCTAGTTACCTCCCTTCAAAACGGTAGCTATACGAAGTAAGATTACTACCAGCGGACGAAATTCTACGGTCACAGGTCGGGTTAGGCAGGGGGTCGCTATATACAGTGAAAATATATAGTAAATTTCAAGGGGTGGTCGGAATGCGGTCGTTGAGCAGGAAGTCGCTATATAAAGGTGGTCGCTAGGGCAGGTTAGACGGTAGTAAGTTTTCCCATAATTACAGTTCCACATGGTGTATTGTGAATCATTTTACTTTGATGTCACAATCCAAATTATTGCATGGTGAATCATTCAGTCATGATGTTACAATCCCACATACTGAATGGTGAATCATTCTGTCATGATGTTACAAGCCCACATAGTGTATGGTGAATCATTCTGTGATGATGTTACAATCCCACATAGTGTATGGTGAATCATTCTGTGATGATGTTACAATCCCACATAGTGTATAGTGAATCATTCTGTGATGATGTTACAATCCCACATAGTGTATAGTGAATCATTCTGTGATGATGTTATAAGCCCACATAGTGTATGGTGAATCATTCTGTCATGATGTTACAAGCCCACATAGTGTATAGTGAATCATTCTGTGACGATGTTATAAGCCCACATAGTGTATGTTGAATCATTCTGTCATGATGTTACAATCCCACATAGTGTATGGTGAATCATTCTGTCATGATGTTATAAGCCCACATAGTGTATAGTGAATCATTCTGTGATGATGTTACAATCCCACATAGTGTATAGTGAATCATTCTGTGATGATGTTATAAGCCCACATAGTGTATGGTGAATCATTCTGTCATGATGTTACAATCCCACATAGTGTATAGTGAATCATTCTGTGATGATGTCACAAGCCCACATAGTGTATGGTGAATCATTCTGTCATGATATTACAATCCCACATAGTGTATAGTGAATCATTCTGTCATGATGGTATAAGCCCACATAGTGTATGGTGAATCATTCTGCCATGATGTTACAAGCCCACATAGTGTATAGTGAATCATTCTGTGATGATGTCACAAGCCCACATAGTGTATGGTGAATCATTCTGTCATGATATTACAATCCCACATAGTGTATCATGAATCATTCTGTGATGATGTTATAAGCCCACATAGTGTATAGTGAATCATTCTGTGATGGTGCTATAAGCCCACATAGTGTATGTTGAATTATTCTGTCATGATTTTACAAGCCCACATAGTGTATAGTGAATCATTCTGTGATGATGTCACAAGCCCACATAGTGTATGGTGAATCATTCACCATAGAGTAGATTTTAGTGATACTCGTCCCACAGGATGAGTGAAATTTGCGTCTTCCAAAATCCAGAAAATCTTTTATTAGCTTTAAACTGTCGATAATTTTTCCCAAGAGTATTGTACAAGTTTAGAAGATATAGTAGATATCAACAGAAATCTGACACTGATTTATGATTATTGTCTCATTAAATGTAGCAGACAAGCTGTAGTGAAACAATTTTAAAAACAGAGGATCAGTGAACATGATTTTATTAGATGAAAACATATTTTGGTCTGAATTATGAAACAAAAAATACATCTTAATAAGAAGCCACCTTTTAGAATAAGATCTACAGCAATATTGTTATTGATGTTTGAATTGATAATTTTTCATTACCAAACAAAGCAGAATTAATATTTATTTCATATGATGAAAATGGAAATAAAAAATAGCTATCAAACTTTTCTTTAAGAACATTAGTAGTCAAGAAAATAAAGATTTCACAGCCCAATCTTTTGAAAACCTAAAACTAAATGATTTATTTCTTTAACAAGTATTATCAAATAGACGTGAGAAACATCAGGACGAGTGAAAAATGTCTCAGGACAAGTGGTTTGTAGATGGCACTTGTCCCATGGGACAAGTAACTTTTTTTTAATATTTTTCTCACCCTGCCACATTGTATGGTGAATCATTCTGTCATGATTTTACTATTGATTATAGTGTTTCATGAATCATTCTGTGATGACATCAGAAGCCCTCAATGTGTATGGTGAATCATTCTGTGATGATGTTACTACTGATTATAGTGTTTGATGAATCATCATGTCATGATTTTACAATCCCTCACAGTGAATGGTGAATCATTCTATGATGATGTCACAATCCATCATAGTGTAAGGTGAATCATATATGTTAATGTTACAATCCCACACATAGTGTACGGTGAATCTTTCTGTCATGATGTTACAATCCTACATAGTGTATGGCAAATAATTCTGTGATGATGTTACAATCCCACAGAGTGTATGGTGAATCATCCTGTAATGATGTCAAAATAATTCTGTTATGATGTCACAAGCCCACATAGTGTATGGTGAATCATTCTGTCATGATGTTACAATCCCAAATAGTGTATGGTGAATCATTCTGTAATGATGTCACTATTGCTAATAGTGTATGATAAATCTTTCTGTGATGATGTTACAATCCCTCATAGTGTATGGTGAATTATTCTGTAATGATGTCACAAGCCCACATAGTGTATGGTGAATCATTCTCTGATGATGTTCAATCCCACATAGTGTATGGTGAATCATTCTGTAATGATGGCACAAGCCCACATAGTGTATGGTGAATCATTCTGTGATGATGTTACAATCCCACAGAGTGTTTGGTGAATCATTCTGTTATGATGTCACAAGCCCACATAGTGTATGGTGAATCATTCTCTGATGATGTTACAATCCCACATAGTGTATGGTGAATCATTCTGTGATGATGTCACTATTGCTCATAGTGTATGATAAATCTTTCTGTGATGATGTTACAATCCCTCATAGTGTATGGTGAATCATTCTGTGATGATGTTACAATCCCAAATAGTGTATGGTGAATCATTTTGTAATGATGTCACTATTGCTCATAGTGTATGATAAATATTTCTGTGATGATGTTACAATCCCACATAGTGTATGGTGAATCATTCTCTGATGATGTTACAATCCCACATAATGTATGGTGAATCATTCTGTAATGATGTCATTATTGCTCATAGTGTATGATAAATCTTTCTGTGATGATGTTACAGTCCCTCATAGTGTATGGTGAATCTTTCTGTGATGATGTTACAATCCGACATAGTGTATGGTGAATCATTCTGTAATGATGTCACAGTCCCACATAGTGTACGGTGAATCATTCTGTAATGATGCCACTATTACTCATAGTGTATGATAAATCATTCTCTGATGATCTTGCAATCACACATAGTGAATGGTGAATCATTCTGTGATGATGTTACAATCCCTCATAGTGTATGATGAATCTTTCTGTGATAATGTTACAATCCAACATAGTGTATGATATCGAGCTCCCATTTTGTTTCTTGATATATATCAGCTAATGGTTGGATGAATCAACTTCCCCTCCGAATGAGTGTTTAAGTCCAGCTGTGATAAAATTTTCATGGCCATATGGAGAAAGCATCCTTTTCACTTAAGGTGTTAGCACATTGCATTTCTCAGTGGCCAGGAAGTTATGCATGTCAGTATTTGCAGCCCTACATCATCAATTTGGAATATCTTAGTATAAGTGAAATAGTCTTGGGTGGATTGTTGATTAGCAATAAAACAGTCAAAAACAAACATTCAAGTGAGTATACTCTCTCTGTTTCAGGTTTCCAAGAATTAACAGAGAGTCACTGCTACCTGTTGCTACAAATTTTGGTCCACAGAGTGCAGAGGGGTAAGTGCTGTCTCTCCCACTATTTCTGTCCTATTGAGTATTTATTCCAATGGATCTATCTCCATTTATTCAGATATGCAGAATTTTGTTTTTAGAATGTCAATATAAAGAGAAGATATACTGTATACAGGGAAGATTTCGCCCCCGTTTTATTTTCGCCCTAATCGTAAGTGGGCAAATTCAAAACTGTGCGAACCCAAAACTGTAAATTCATTAAATAGGATTATGACGAGACTGGGCGAAATTAAAACGGGGCGAAACCTTTTGCGAATGTATTAGGGTGAAAAAAAACACAGGGCGAAAATAACCCTGTATACAGCATCCCTTTTTGGGAAATCTGTATGCCTGAGTAAATAGTATATACCAAAAACCTGTGGTATGAGAGATATAGGGTTTGGAAATTTACATTGAGTTTGTTTGTATCTATATTACAGTTCAGACCTTTAGATTTTACTTTTTGTCTTGGGTTTCTTTTTAGAATAGCTGGTTATTTGGCTAATTCTTAGAGTGTTCTAAGAGATCACTCTCAGATCATGGAGATTCCTTTTGAGATGTAATTTTGCATTTTACATTTTGGTGCTGATCAGGAGAAATTTTGGGACCATAAAGGGGAAACTTAAATTGAAGGTATTGAAGGGTTTGACAGAGAAACAATGGAACTCAGATGGGAAAATTTCTGATTTTGAAATGGAAGGGATCATTTGTTGAGTGCAGTGAGAGAAGTAACAGAAAGAAGGGAAAAGTTCAATCCGTCAAAGGTTCATTAAAAATCTAAGGATGGTGGGCATCTAGATCCTTCTAGGAAATCTTGTCTTAAGTTTTTATTCAAGTTCATTCTATTTATCATTTTTCGCTATATCCGATTTTATTAATTGCAGATGGTACCCTCCTGGCCACGGTGACGTATATCAAAGTTTTTACAATTCCGGTTTGCTGGAAGAATTTGTCAAAGCCGGGAAGAAATATGTCTTCATTTCTAACATTGACAACTTAGGAGCTACAGTTGACCTGAGTATCCTTTTCATTTGGTTGCTTAGCAACCCTATTCTTCAGTGATGTCTGATATCTTGCTTTCCTTCTTTATCCAGTGTCAGTACCTTTTGTGTGGATTTTCTATATCACCTTAAAAAGTAGATTCCTTGAAAATGACATTAAGGAGCAAGCAGTTACTGTAATGTCCATGTCTTTGCAGTGTCAGTACCTTTTTGTCAACCAAAATCATAGGACCGCAGTGACAGTTAAATGGTCGATACCATCATTGTTGTATTTTGGCATCACCTGCCATATTACAACAACGAGAAAAAATCAACATATCTGATCTTAGTTTAGAATTTACAGAATTTATTTCCTTATCTGCTGTCAGGCATTTTGAATTATTTGTTAAATCCTGGAAATGGAATAGCTCCAGAGTTTGTGATGGAGGTTACAGATAAAACGAGAGCTGATGTCAAGGTAAGGCACACCTGTAATGGGACTAATTCTTGTACCACAACCCCATGACGTTTGTGTGGGACTTTTGTTTCCTACAAGTGATGGAATGATGCCAGAAGACAAAATCCCATGTTTACATCACTTCAGTGGGAAGATTTTCAAGAGTTGCGTCCCTTCACCAATATAGAAACTACTCCTGCACAAATGTTATAGGGTATCGTGTGGTATATGATTAAGTCCCATTATGTAGCTTGTTTTAGACCTATTCTCTGATTGGTGCAAAATAAGCCTGCAAATATGTCAAAACCCCTTTTAAAAACAATAGTGCAACTCAGCTATTTCAGAAAATAGATGCTATTTTTTTCTAGCCATGTACCTGTAACTGTAATATTAGCCAATAAAATCTGTTGATGTCATTTACTTCTTTCATGATGACAAGTATAAACAAGACAATGATTTACAAATGTTAAAGATGATGAGTTGAAATTTATTACAAATATGACATCTTTATCGTTGGTTTACAAAGTTTGTTGTTTGTTTACCTTGTTATTTTACATCCTACCCAAGAATCTTTCACTTATATGGATACATCACTGTGTGCTGGTGAAGGGCAACAATTTTTGCTTGTGCTCAGCACTTATGGCCTTAGAACAGTAAGGATTCTTTAACTTGCCAACACCCTCTGTGACGTGGGACCTCGGTTTTTATTGTCTCATAAAAAAAAAACAGAGATAGCCTTCCACAGAGCTGTGTTGATTTGAACTCATGACCTTACAATAAGGTGACAAGACAAGCTAACCACTGAGCAACAGCCGCCCCTGTTTACAAAGTCAAACACTATGTACACGTAGTAAAACAAATGTGGAATGTTGGTCCTTTGTCCATGATATAGGGATCAGTTAAGTAAATATTATATTATAAACAGGAATATAAGATAGACTGCAGCTGGCAGTTTTGAAGTCTGTAATTAATCTCGTTATTTCTGCCTTAAGGGAGGAACGTTGGTGGACTATGAAGGGAAGTTGAGGTTGTTAGAAATTGCACAAGTGCCAAAAGATCATGTAAGTATTAGGTAATATTTTGTTAAATATTTATGAGCTTTTTCACCCTCATATACTTTTTACTGCGCCTCAAATGTTCAGGGACATAGTTTTTTACTTGTTGATCTTCAAAAAGTTTTATCATGGCCATATCGTTGGACTGGTAAGATGTAGGACTTTCTTATTTCATGCATTTCTTGTTAAATATTATACATGTATAGTATATTTTTTTTTCAGAAATATTTCTGTGTAATTTGAATTATTATTGGATTCCATAGAATGTAAAGAAAATTGCTATTGAGTGAACAAGCTATTGCAATTATTTAGCGTAATACAGAATTGAGCTTATCTTTTACAATCATTTTGGGATTCAAAATTAACTAGAATATTTATACAGTTATCAAATATGAGACTAGATTACAGAATGGTTCTGCTTAATTATCAAAGTGAGTCTCTTTAATTACATATTCCCCCATTTAACTACCTTGTGCAGTTCTGATACCAGAATTTTTATTCATATTACAGGTAGATGAATTCAAAAGTGTGAGCAAATTCAAGTAAGTATTGTTTTATGATTTGCAGCAACATTTTCTATCTTTATCACTTTCTAGGTCTGTTTATGTTATTTCCCTTCTTGGATGATATTTGAAAATTGTTGACTTCTCCCTGTGATTAAATAACATTTTTTCAACAATGTATCTAGCTTTTCTTTAATTTCTTACTCGAGGAGATTCCAGTATAGACATTAGACAATTCTGTATTGTACATTAAAATGTATAAGCAGATGACCATATAGTAATTCTATTGTTTACATGTCTTTTATTTCTTTATTTTCATGTTTCAGAATATTTAATACAAATAACCTGTGGATAAATTTAGAAGCCATGAAGAGGGTTGTGGAAAATGAGACACTCCACATGGAAATTATTGTTAATCCAAAGGTAGATAACTCTTAAATGCTGTAATAAAATATGAATATAGGAAATGAACATTTGCTGTTTCAGCTATTGAGTATTGTAAGTTGGTCTTTTCTGGACTCAAGTAAGATTTTTCTGCATTTTGAATCGTCATCATTTTGCATGAATTTGTTGACTATCTAATTAGGCAAAATGTCTGTATTTGTCTTCTCTATGGGAAAGAAAAAATTAAATCTTCTTAAGTAAAGAGTAACTATGGATTACTCCTAGTAAAGAAGATAATACAATGGAACTTTTGTAGATATAAAAACCTCTCTATAGATGCAAGAAAATCAGTCTCTCTAGGGAGGTGGTCTTTATGTAGAGGTTGCCTTGTACATAAATGATACAATTTGGTAAAGCAAAAAAAAAAAAAAAAAAAAAAGAAGTCTTTATGACCAGGGGGGTCTGTATCTACAGGTAATCACTAAAGCAAGTCTTACTGTAATTGTTTCCCAGTGCTATCAAATAATTACAGATACATTCACAAATTATGATGTTATGAATAGTCCTCAGGCTGACATAAGTTTGGTATTATCATCTGATTTTGAATTCTTTACAATACTGTTTGCCTGTTTTAAGAGAATGTATGTGATCTATTCCATTTTTCAAGTTTTCATTTTATAAATGAACCATACTGATAATGAGTTTATGATTTTCAGACTCTTGACAATGGCCTGAATGTGATACAGCTAGAGACTGCAGTGGGAGCTGCTATTAAGAGCTTTGATGGTGCTTTAGGTAAGATTTAGACATTTAGAAATACTGGTAAGGCCACCGTGGCCCAGTGTATAGTGTGTTTGCCTTCTGATCATTAGGTCTTGGGTTTGAGCCCAAGCCACGATGCAGTTGGCTGCCCCTGTGTTTGGATGCGACAGTAAAAACAGAGGTCGCATGTCACAGTAGGTGTCGGCACATTAAAGAATCCTCCCTGCTTTATGGCGATAAGTGCCAAGAGAGTGAGGTATCTGGATAGGGGAAAGTTTCTTGAATGGGAGTTCAACAGCATTACAACTAACCAAGAAATCATTGTCCTTGATTTTCTTGGCATAGCTCAAAATTCATGAGGCCTGCATTAACCTGATAATGCTGTAATGAAACTGAAATGATGCTGGAAGTTGCATACAATAACTTATTTCAATTACATGTGGTTTTAACTTACCTTGCTTGGAAATCTCATCTCTACTATTTTCAACAGATTCATTAATTGTTTACAAGATGTTAAAATATCAGATTGAAATAGTCAATATTTTCAAATAAATTTGGATTTTGTGTTTGAACTATTGAACCTATACATTTGACACATTCTTACGGCTGCCTAGCTTACTGGTAGAGAGCTGCCTTCACATCGTGAGGTCTAGCCTTGACAAAGGTGACTACCTTGTGCATTGCACTTTAAACCACTCAGTCTCTCACCTATTGTCTGCACAGGTCAGAGCCTCGCTGGAACCTAACCAGATTATATGAGAAACTTTGCTAGTTTGCCTGTGGATATCAGGTTGTCTCTTCCCGGTACATTAAAAAACCGGGCTCTCTCCATCACCAATAAAAACTGGCTGCCACCATTGACTGCACTGACTGCACCACTGCCATCGACTGAAAAATTGTCGAGAGTGGCTTAAAGCAAGAATCATACAAACAAAAACAACTTACTGATCAATGGCCATAAGTGTCAATCATTGGCTTCTCAACAGCACTTGGTGATGTCTCCATATCAGTGAATGTTTCTAGAGTGGGACATTAAACAAAAATACATTGGCACTTCTTACGGTGCCAATTCTTTGCCCAGGGAAACTCTGAATTATATCAGTTATTTTCAAATCTAGTAATCAGTTTCATTGATTGGTTATCATTGAATTCTTTCATGAGATATAAGCACTTGTCTTAATTGTTTGAAAATATTTCATTTACAGGTATTAATGTGCCAAGACGTCGATTTTTACCTGTCAAAACAACGTCAGATTTACTGACAGTGATGAGCAATTTATACAGTCTGAAGACAGGAGCATTAGAAATGAATCCAAAACGTTCATTTCCATCCGTACCTCTAGTTAAACTGGGATCACATTTCACAAAGGTTTGTACAGTCAAACTTGGATAAATTGGAACCAAAGGGGAATGAAATTTTCTTTCAAGTAAAAAAGGGTTTTCAAAGTAAGCTGGCAAAAATAGAAATAAAGTAATTTAGCCGGGAGAGGAATGAAAATCATTTCAAATTAAGAGGAGTTTCAATGTACATGTATCGGGATATAATATAAGTCGGTTACACTTTATTTACATATTTGTTGAAAAAATTATTACCATTAGATCAAAGATCACAAAAATGTATTGTGCTTAGTTTTAAAAAAGTGGCGCTCTCGAAATACTTTACTGGTGTCATTAACAGTATTAATACAGCTGATAATATTATTATAAAGTTGGCCTGTAACATCTAACAAATTATTTTAAAAAAATGAAACATTCCTGAAAAAATAACTATTTTTTTTACAGGTATTTGTGATGTTCTGAAGTAATTCAATGAAAACAGTCATTCTACTATTAAATTTATAATTCAGTCTGTTTGTAAATTTGAAAGTTTTACTTGAAGTATTGAATTGATGACCAGGATTAATTGCATACAAATGAGATCAAATTTTTCATGATCGTCATATGATTAAGTTGTTTTTCTATGATTCAGTTACACCTGTTAAGCAAGACTTATGTATTCTGTACTGAAACAATTATTGATTATAACCTGTACAGACTTGTACATTCAAGTTTTGATCTAGAGATAACTTCAGTGATTGAAAAGAGAATACCTTCAGAGCATATAACAAATTATGCTTACAACAAACTCAAACATCTATTAGAATATTGTATACAGGACAATTTTTGCCTCCATTTTATTTTCATCCCTTTCGCCCTCGTCGTCAGTGGGCTAATTCAAAACTGGACAAATTAAAAATGGTAAATTGATTAAAAAGAAAAGTGATAAAATTGTGTAAATTTGAAATTGGGTGAAACTGCATTAGGGCAAAAATAACCACGGACATTATAGTACAATAGTTAAAACAGAGCAGAGTAATCGAATGTTCAACATTTTTCAGGTGAAAGACTTCCTTACAAGGTTTTCCAGTATCCCAGAAATGTTAGAACTGGATCATCTTACAGTGTCTGGTGATGTCACCTTTGGCAGAAATGTTTCTTTGAAGGTTTGTTCAATTTGTTTTCTTTCAGCATGTCTGACCTATGTTATCTCCTCATAACGGACTCCAGAGGGATATGTTTCAGTCCAATAAACCCTTTCGACACCACAGACCATAATGGACTGGCCTAAGACAATAGAAAAGAGCAAACCATTTTAATGTTTGGGGTTGAAAGGATTAAAATTCAGTATTCTCTTATTCTATGCCGTTTCATAAAGGATCTCATGCAATTCTATTTTTAGGTCATACCCTATAATTTGTTTTGGAACTGCTTATGTTTAGTCTATGTACTCCAGTTGATACCTTGTACCTACAGTATCATGTGATGAGCAATTGGTAGATTAATAGATGAAAAAACAAGTGTTAACATTGCAAAACCGTTCTGAGAATTCTCAGTGGGGCGTCCATGACCCCATGGCTAGAGCAGTGATCTAAAATCATTTAGTCTCTCATCTGTAGTCAGCATGGTTTTGAACCTCACTGGAAGTTATATATGTGATAAATTGTCAGTTTACTTGTGGAAGGCCAACAGTTTCTTCTTGTGTACATTTATACTGTTATTCACTTCTACCCAAATATAAACTGGACCCCACAACATGCCAGAAATATTGTTAAGTGTGATGTAAAAATAAAGTTAAAAAAAAGAAGAGATATTTTAAAGAGAACTTTGAAGTGAGCTTTGATAAATCTGTGTTTTTCTATATGTTAATACAAAATTTTACCCTCGGAAAAAGGAATAATGCAGAAATTGAAGAAGTTTTTTCTTCCTCACAGATTACTTTCTTTTAATGAATGAGTGTACTTTTTATTACAGGGGACAGTGATTATTATAGCCAATCATGGAGACAGAATTGATATTCCTACTGGAGCATTACTAGAAAACAAGATAGTATCAGGAAATCTACGTATTCTGGATCACTAGTGCTCTGTATATCTCGTAACATTCAGGCTGTGAAAGCATGACTCAATCGTGAAAACTGCATAATCAGCTCAAAACTGATAAAGGCTGGCCTTTGTAAACTCTGTAAAGGGAGATAACTGATGGCAAACCAAGATGGTGGCACTGTGGGGTTACTTCATGTATATTGGGTTTAATGTGCTGACATGTGTGTGTGTCAGTCAAAGAGTGATAGATGTTTTGTATAAGTTATTATATCATGCATAGAAATTACGTGAACCAAGATACTGGTGTTTTACTAAAATTCTGTTGAAGCTGTGTAAGGGATTGTTATTTGCAGAGGTGATAGCTTTGCAATGTTATCTTGGGGCATTAGTTTGTTACAGGTCTTCTGTACTGAATTTAAATCTGTACGCTTCCACATACTTTGGAGCCCACATATACTGATCCCTGATATATGGATGGATATGCTAGTTTTCCCGAAAAATCCTGAGATCAGAATTTTTTTTAATTCACTTCAGGATTTTTTTTCTTTGTAGAAAATGCAAAATTTGGTTACATTTCTGAAGTTGATGAACATTTTCAGGATGTTTTTACCATCTTTACTAGCATCTCTGAACTCTGATATATTGAAATCTTCATTCCCCTTCAGTTTCAAAATATCTGGGTGAATATATATTGATTACTGGTATCCCCCCCCCCCCTAGTCATCCGATTTAATTTTATTCATGTTCAAGTAATTGAGAACAGTCAAAGTTTTTAATTTTTTTTTCTATCATCAGGTCTTGGACACAGGGGGTTGCTGTCTTGTATTAAAAATTTGCAATGTAATTCTTTTTCAAAGGAATCCATTTTTAAATATAAATTGTTGAGCCTCATGATGTGTTTTGAAATTGATGTATAAAGAAATCAACATTTTGGATGTGATTTTCTGCTGTGTTTTGTCATTTCAGTGAACTAGGGTTATCTTGACATGGGTTATAGGGTTATCTTGGGTTATCTTTGCATTTACTTTATTGCCTGTAAGTCATTATGGATCAATACACTGTCTTTCACATGATGTTAATATACAATAGATCTGCTGTTCAAGGTCAAGGACATTGATCGTATATAGAATGTGTCAATGGTATACATAGGTATGACTTTCATGCAAGGTCAAAATATCCTTTGTGTAGAGCTTAGTGTGTAAGAAGGTCGTGGTTACTTAATGTAAAACTCTGACCAAAAACATCTTGTCTGTGGAGTTAACTAGCTTGATATAAGTGATTTAATTGTCATCTACAAGTTGTTTCCATCCCTCCAAGAGACACTTGTCTGACAAATTCTAGCATAATATCCATGTCGACTATTAT
This sequence comes from Pinna nobilis, assembly GCA_016161895.1. Classification (NCBI taxonomy): domain Eukaryota; kingdom Metazoa; phylum Mollusca; class Bivalvia; order Pterioida; family Pinnidae; genus Pinna; species Pinna nobilis. The sequence goes on from JACSZP010019968.1 coordinate 12,696, forward strand.
TATTTATGTTTTTCGTCTTATTTTAGGCATACGTCATTTCTTTATTTCTTTCTGTTCTGATAACAAGAAATCTTGAAACTTAGTTGTTTGTTTTATTTATCTATTTTGCTTTTAGGAAAATAAGATAAGTTTTGAAAGTGCCATACTCATCTAGCTAGAAGAGCCTTCAACAAACTTGAAAAATACATATATACATTTGTATGAAAGTGTCAAGACTCTTCGTAGAGGTGATGAAGTAATAATTATCTATAAATATTTGTTTTCCGAAATGATACAATGTGTAGAGATGTACACGAGTACCAATTTGTGCTAATATGTCTTGTTAAGAAACACTAAGTAGTGTTACTAAAAATAAATATTACTTGCAGATGTGTACTTAACATGGAACCTTTATAATGATACCTGACTAAAACTAGTCTTATTTCCATCTAGTCACCTAAGTCAGGTTATCAGAGCTCAACCTTTTCAACACCACAGACTATGATAGACTGGTCTAAGACAATAGAAAAGGACATGCTTTTCTGATACATGTACATGTACTTAGGGTTGAAAGGGTTAAAATAGTTATTATAAACAAACTGAATTTTGATGATCGTAAATGCCAGGTTGTCTTGTCAGTGAGGTAGTCATCAATCATGGTTCCACTGTAATTTGTCATTTGTTACAGTATGATAGTTCACATGTGTATTCCTTATTCTATGTTTATAACTTTCTTATTCTATTTTATCATTTGGTTGTTTTTTAGATAATAAACTCTAAAGTTATTTAGTTGTGGATACAGTTGATGTCCTATTTAAAGTAGCATATGACTTACTTTTAGGAAGGCAAACATATAACTTTTATTTTTGCCATTTGAATGTGTCCTCATAATTAACTGAAAAATGGCCTTTGACCTCCACAAACCTATTTCAAGAGTTTTCTTCCTAACAGCTTATAATAAGTATGGTCTTACTGTCATGTTTTACGAAGCTTGTACATGTCAGAATTATCATGTTTGGAATAAAATTGAAGATGTACCTAGCGATATTCGAACATCTTAGTCTTAATAGACATGACACATTTGGAATGGGTGTGGCAAACAATTACAAATGCCTAATGGGATGGGACCAGGTGCCCAGAAGTTATAAAATACAGGGGAGTTGGTCTATAACCAAGTCAAAGGGGATTGACTTTTGACTTCTTTATAGGCATCCTTCGTTTTAAGCATCAGAATTTACTACATAGATAGTAATTCTTTTCAGGATTTTATTCCTCTTCGTTATAGCACAGAAGTCGCTTTTAGCCGATTCGGTATAGACCGACTATACTGTACATTGTAACCTGCATTAGTTTGTCAGCTACTAATGGTTTTATCCCATGCTGTAAGAATACTTTTGTATGTAAAAAATTATTCTTGACACGAAAGCTTTCTCATTTGAAGGACAAGGAATCATTCATGTGACCAAATCCCTAAATCGAAAATAAAAATACTTACAGACCTAGGCACAATGACCTCGCCCAAAATATGAGGTATGTGCCTAGTTTGATAAGAGGATGTGGTATTTGGTGTCCAATATTTACCTTGCGATGGTCCCCCAGAATAAATACTACAATTTAGGGGGCTCGTTTTTTGTACATCATCACCGTTTTTTATTCTACAAAATCTTATGATAACAGTATTAGGGGTGGTCTTGCCCATGGAAAAATCCATAGTACTGCCTCCAGGTTTGGCAGTTAATCAGTTTATCCATTTTTATCCAGATGTCTGCCACTATGTTATTACCTCAGTGTTTTTAGAATTGTATAAGAGGTTTGTAGCTTTTGTATTACGTCTGTAACCCGTCTACCAGCATTGTGCCTATTTCGAGCATTTTACCATTCCCTCACCACTTTGCAGCACTACCGTAAATTGGGATATTTTGGCGTCGCCAAAATTTGGCCACTTTG
>JACSZP010019972.1:0-10142 GCA_016161895.1 Pinna nobilis
TCCTAAGCCAAGTGTACCTTGTGAGAACTTGACACTACCAACTTTTATCGAAATTTTCGTTTTGATACTTATCGTTTTTTTTCTAGCAAGTTGACTGCACCTTTAGGATTTATTATTTTTAGATACTTTTGTATTAAACTTATTGAAATTTAACTACAACAATAAAATAAAAATATATAAAAGTATTTCTGGGTTGATATACGTTGCATAAAAATTAACACATGTGACTCAAATCACCGACAGAATGGCCATAGGGTTTTATATCTTAAGGGAATATCTCAAGAAAGATACATAAATTATCACATTCAAAATATGGTCTCTTTATCCGAGAGAAAAAAACTGCGAAGCAAAAATTTAGATTTCAAATTACAGGGGTCTTCTTACTTAGCCAACATATTGAATTTTGAGGTTTACTTAAAGTTATATAAAAAAGATATCATGTATGGTGAAGTTGTACAACCAACAAGTAATAAATGTAATGTAATCTAATTTATTATTCACACTTGCTCGCCTTAAAATGCGGTTAGTTTCCTATTAAAATGAGTCTTAGAGGTTCATGTCCAACCTTTTCTGTGCGCACGCTCAGGATAGGATACTAAACGCAACATTTCCTTTTCTTAGTCCCGACTGAAACTCATCCAGGTGTGGAAATTTACCTGTTTGCCAGGTAATACATGTACAGGGATTTTCAAAATGTTGGCCCAGTCAGAATAAACACGAAAACCATGACCAGTAGTCCTTTAATTCAGAATGGCACCACGGAAAGTTACGCTGTATACCTAATATCGGCTAATACATATTCCCTGGACATGCTTAATAAGCAAATTTGTCTTCAACTCAAATAATGTAAATTACCTGGTAAATACTTCATTTCTCTAGTTCCCTGAAACATAGAAATTATGAGAAAAAGTATGAGAAGAACAATTATGAAAAACAAAATATATAATCGAAGATGACCTTCACGGTGACTGCTTGCCCAAAACAAGTGTGTGTGTTTTTTAATAGAAAAATATGTTTGATATATAATACATGTATATAGTATGACGCAGTCAAAACAATATTTTTTTGGTTTTCGACTCTGACATTGGCAAATACCATTGATTTTATACACAATTTGAGAACAATGATAAACAATATGTAAAAGAAACCCACTTACACTTAGCAGGATGTCAAGGGCTGTTTCTCCTTCTGCCTGGAAGTCAATTAATACTGAGATTTGTAAACGACAACATAATAAATCATAAACAAAAGACAAAATTAAAATACACTTAAAAACAGCTGAAATAAATTCAGCTTTTATTATTAAATACGTCTGATAAATGAACTTGTTTATTCCTTTAAAATAAATGCAAACTTCCCATTGTCTTTGCGGGCATTAATACCAAGTCTATGGATATTGATCAAACTAACATTGATATGTACATACAGTCATATTTTGTCAAAATATTTTGCTTTACATACAATGCATCAGCTATTTCGGTTATGCTTGTAAATTGTATTTAATAAATCAAGGTTGCACGCCTATCTCCGACTTGTTGGCAAATCAGGCCTTGTCAACAACGCTAGCGTGTATAGGGTAACAGTCGGACGTAGATCGATCGCATGGCTTCATCAATGTTCGGCTTTACTCGACATAAGTATACAGGAGGAAAAAGAATATAAAGTTGTTCGATTTGGGTTTTCTTTTCCTATCGCATTATTTAGAGAATTCGTTAACTATATCCCGCCATGCAATAGCCGGGGAATGTAGCTTTGTACTAATCCGTAGTTAGATAATTCCTTCTAGACCAATATGCTGTCTTCCCAACTCCTCTTTAATCCTTGGGATGATTTCATTGAAACTTGGTACAATTAATGATCACAATATGTAGATGTGCATGTGGGAAGGGATGGCTATACACATCTTATTACAGGAATTGTGGACTTCATCTGTTTGTGTGTAAGGCAGTGTCATTGTGTCCTTGTTGTCGCCGCCAGCAAGAGCATCCGAGGAGTCCCGACTTATTTGTTTTACACTCAAAGTTTATGGTGTTGTAAAATTGGCTTTAAAATTTCTTTTGTGAAAAAGGAAATAAGTCCAAATGTAATTTTATGTTCATCTCAAACTGATGATTCCAAAAATTGTTGAATAAGCATTATCTTTTTTTTTTTTTTTTTTTTTTTTTACAAAATTTCAGGTTTTATTATCTGTTATATATTTACAAAACGTTATATAATTATATCATATTGGTCTTGAGAAAAGAATATTTTATACTTACATCTTTTAAATCTAATTGTTCTCGTGACTTTAATAGTAGCACAGCAAAATTCAAGTTTTCCGTAATATCGTTGATATAACTCTTCACTGATTCAATCTATTAATTTAATAAAACTCATTATACTTACTTCTGATAAAATATAAGATATTTATTAATCTATACACGTTTTATTAATTACAACAAACGGGTAATTATAATTGCATATTTCTGGGGTATAATAATTCAACATACAGACGATTTGTATCAAACTTATTAAAGAAAGAAATGTCTGCAGGAGACATCTTGTTCTGGTCTGAAAAATGTGAACGGATGATTCGTAGGTACAACAGGTAAAAGAAACTGTACAAATGTTTGTCAACGGTCCCATACCACAGAACTATGATTGAATTTATTATTACTTACTGATTTATTGGCATACACAGCATTTCTCTTGTATCTTTCTGATGCGATATGTAGAGGGGTTTTCCCATCCTTTAAGAATAAGATATTGACGTTACATGATAATACAGGATATATAGTGAATAGTTTTCTTGGGACCGTATGATAGATAAAATTTCAAATCGGAAAACAGAAAAAGAAAGTTATCAATGCTTCAAATAAAATGATGCAATTGTATTTGTTATTTTGTATTCTTAGAGGCACAGCCGCTACAAAATTGATTTCAAAGATCAGTTCATATTTTAAAGGTTACTGGACACGAAAATATTTTTATCTGCAAAATGACCCAGACTACTTAGAACATCACTGTATGAAAGAAACAAAAATCGAAATGGGCACAGGCGTCAAAGAATTTAACATCCATCACACATAAATATTGCCGATCGTCTTGGTCGTTCCCAGCTGTGTTTGGTTAGCTTCAGAAAGATAACGCGTGACTAAAATGTGTTGGTCTGAATTTCTGAGTAGCCTACTCAAATATCGAGCTAAACGCAGCGATTCACTCACACAGGCAGGAAAGTATTATCAGAGATCAAAGGGTCAGAGTAAAATGTATAAATTTAATGAATACAATAAATCAACATGCTAACAATCCGCTCTTTACAAATATTTAACAAAACAAAACAAAATGAAAACATTGGCTATCCATGATGGTATGGTGCGACGTGATCAAGCAAATAGACGACATTCGTATTCGATTTCGAGTTGAACTTTCAATTTTCTCAGTTCAATTTTTTCATTTTTATCATAATATTCTATCTACTGAAAAACGCTAATTGTGTTTAGAAAAATAAAGGTGGGAAGTACGGTAAGAATTACATCCCTACTGTGCAGTTTTGCTGCTTCTCGCTATTTTTGCTGAATGGTGAAATTTTAAAAATCCACAATCAAAAAAGCTGCTGAATTAAAAAATTAGTTTATTTACAATTTATTTCATACAAATTCATTGCGATGACGAAATTGGAAATTAACAAATGTTCAAAAGAGTCTCAGTTAAATAGTTCAAAAGGTGAAATAGCCGACTACATGGGGAGACTCCGAACAAGTGAAAAGCTTTCCTGTTTTTATAGCGCCAAATTCAATTTGGCTTTCAAAACACTTTGCGCAATTCGATTGTAATTTTAGAGACTTTTTGAAAATTACAAAATGTGAACTTGTGTGGTATGAGAACGGGTCCATTTTGGAACCAGGAGATGATTTGAACAAGCATAAGATCCACTTCCTGAATGTTCATCAGTGGCAAATGTGGTTGAAATTGGCCCACTGGTTCCTGACAAAAATCCAGACATGATATTTGAAAAATGAAATAAGAAAGTACTTTCTGGTCCTAGGATGGACCTAATGTTGATCCAGGCAGATGGTTTGAAGAAACACGAGTCCGAGTTACGCAATGTTCACCAAAGAAAAATTGGGATGAAATCGGTGTACCGGTTGGTGAGAAGAGGCCTAAAATGCGCAATCCTATAGTATACCAGTATAAAATGTTAATACAATGATATAAAAAATGTAATAAAATTATAATGTGTACACTTGTATATACAATTTATTCTCTGTATTTTGCCCTCATATGTGTATCTACATACGTATGTCTAACATTTATCGTTTCTTTTGAATTAGGCATTTCATTTTGTTTTAGCACCTGAATGTAATTTTATCAAATATAAGGTACTTAAACTCACGGTTGAGCAGTTTCCGTTTTTTTTAAACTTATACATTGAATTCTTTGAATTCAAAAATTATTTGAATTTTATTTGAATAATCACGGCGTTCAGTAAATATCTATGAGCGTAATATCGAAATTACTGGCGTTCAGTAGTTTAAAATGATAACAGGTTGAATAACAAATATAACCTCCTCTTTGTTTTTACTAGTTTACACTTATATATGACCAGCCTGTAACAACCATCTCTACGTCACTGCTGTGGCCTACTGAAAACAAATCGCACACTATACCTGGAAGAACAGTAATAGGAACTACTTTTTGTCATCTTTTCTTAGTACATTAAATCACCAGTTCTCGGCATACAAAAGCATGCAAACATTTAACAAAAATATTATATCTATCTTTTTTAAAAAATGCGTAAATAATTATCGTATGTTATCGTTTTTTTCTGATCAATTTATAATAAAATAAACAAATAATAGTTCCTTCATGTTTGACGTCAAATGTTAGTAAAATTTGTCTTTACCCACGGAAAGATATATAAGTATTGATATAACGCTTTGTTACACAGCAAATTGTATTTTTTTTTTGACAATTACAATATCAGCAATTTCATAGTTTAAATAAGTGTACTATTACTCTGCAAACAAACTATAGTCCGACTAACACAATGTTCATCCCGGGAAAATTGAGATTGAATCGATGAACCGATTGGAAAAAGCCTAATATGTGAAATCCAATAGTATGCCAATATAAAATGGTAAACCCATGAGTGGGCCCATCGTTGATTCCAGGGCCTTCTTTTGTACAAACTGGAATCTACACTTGTATATACAATTTATTCTCTGCATTTTGCCCTCCTACATGTATCTACATACGTATGTCTAACATGTAAATCTTCTCTTGAGTAAACGATTTATTTTGTTTAGCACCTGAATGTAATATTATCTTAAACAAGGTACTAAAACTCACGGTTGAGGAGTTTCCGTTTTTCAAAATTATATGTTGAATTGTCGATATTTGCATATTTCTACTGTAGCAACTGTATTCAAAGAACGGAAATAAAACCAAAAAGGATATGGTAAAAAGACTTTGTCATGCATTGTGTGTGTATGTGTTTGAAATCGGTAGTTTGGATGGAAAGCAATTATTACTTTCTAACATACCTTGTCTGGGAGGTTCAAACCGACTTTGTCTATCAGCACCTCTAATGCCTTTGAGTTTGAATATACAACAGCAGTGTGTAGAGGGGTCCTTCCATACTTGAAGAAAATAAGACAATATCATGAGACGTAATGAGAATACAAGCATTCTAACTAAATAGACAAAAAGCAATTATAGTACATATAACAACAAGTTATTAATAAAATTTGAAAGACTGGTGTTTTTATGATTTTTCTACAAACGACATTACCCAAAGCAATTGCAATACGCCCTTCCCAATATATGTCTGCCACCAATAAATACCCAAAGTGCGAGAAAATCATGCAATCAAGTCAGAAGAGAATGTAGTCAGATTTGTTTTGGTTTTTTTTTTCATAATAATGTGTTGCAATATATCGCAATAAGTAAATTTAAAAAAGAAAAGGAAAATGAGGTTTTAAATTTGATTCCAGCGCTTCATTACATTCGTAATCCAGTTGCTGATGCTGATTTGGTCAGAAATACATGCTACGTTTGCAGCACTGTAATTTGATTAACTCTTGGATTTTCTAGCCATGAATGTTCATTAAATGATAAACCATGCTGAAATACTTCTGGAGATTAAAAAAAGAAGCATTTTCATAAATAAAGAAGGATAACCCTAGCGAAAACGCCCATGTTTTAAAATAGATTTTCTTCAAAAGGTTATATTTTCCGTTCCAATGCCTAATTCCAAAAGTGTCTGTTAGAATAAGCATAGGAAATGAATGGATACCCTTATGTAAATAGGGATTACACAGCAAGTTGGGATTGATTACCATTTTTATCCAACTCGAGCTAGTTGATGAGCATAATTCTGGCATAATTCTGGTAAATCAGTGAGTTTCTCGCCAGTATTTTTAAAGGTTATTATTACTTAAATATGGAAATAATTTGAAACCAAATTCTGGCTTATATTAGAGTTTCAATGAATTTGGATATTGATACACTGTTTTAAAATCATATCTGGCAATAATCTTCAACAAAATTATTTATTTGTTGTTTATATATTTTCTAATTTAAGCATTTCAATACCAATCAGGTCAAAGATCTACTTTCTTTTTTTAAAATTAACCCAAACAATGGTCAATATTCTAATTTTTATATTTGTATTTTGCTGTAAGTTTCCTAACTTCTGTATAAATGAATAAGGAAACAAATGCAAATATTAATAGTTCAATTTGTGAACACACGAATATACAAATAAAAAAAATATGAATATATTTCTTTAAAACTTGGTCTATACATATTTAAAACGAAAGTGTATGTGTACTTCTTTAAATTCCAAAATTATTGAAATTCTTTTTAATAAACACAGCATTCAGTATATGTTTATATAAGAAATATCGAAATTATTGAGGTATAGTAGTTTGAAATCATAAAAGGTTATAACAGGTCATAAATAATGAATATAACCAACACTCTACTTTTACTACTTTACACTTATATATGACCGGCCTGTAGCAGTTGCCCGATCGATACACATAACCACCATTTTTACGTCACTGATGCGACCAACTGAAATTTTAAATCGCGCACCCAGCGGGATAAACAAAAACTTTTTGTCATCTGTTCTGCGTACATTAAATCACCAGGCCTCTGCTCACAGAGGCATGTAAATCCTAAAAACAAAAATGTTTTATTTGGGATATCATCTTTTTAAAAAAAATGCGTAAAATAATCAAATTTCATCATTTTCTCTGTTAATTTATCATCAAATAAACAAAAAATATTTCCTTCATGTTTGACGTCAAATGTGAATTAAAATTGTCTTAACTCACAGAAAGATAAATTTAGCGTTTATAAAACGATTTGTTATACAACAAAATGAATTTTGTGCATTTGGTGTATTTGTTTGAAATCAGTTGTTTAAGGATGGAAAGCAATAATTACGTTCTAACATACCTCGTCTGGAAGGCTCAAATCAACTTTGTCTATCAGCACCTCTAATGCCTTTGAGTTTGAACATTCAACAGCAGTGTGTAGAGGGGTCCTTCCACACTTGAAGAAAAGAAGACAATATTATGAGACGTATTGAGAATACAAGAATTCTAACCAAATAGACAAAAAGCAATTATAGTATATAGAAGAACAACTCATTTATAGAATTTGAAAGACTCGTGTTTTTATGGGTCGTTTTGTACAATCAATATTATCAAAGAAATTGCAATCCTCTGGATATAATTCTGCCATCTATAAATACCTTAAGTGCAAGTCTACGGGAAACCCATGCAGTTACGTCCGAGGAGTATGTAGTCAAATTTGGATGTTTCACAATAATATGTTGCAACATGTCGCAATAACTAATTTTTAGCAAAGAAAAATGAAATGTGGTATAAAATTTGATTGCAGCGCCCCCTATAATCATAATCCAGTTACTGAAGCTAACGAATGTTCATTAAATGACAAACCATGCTGAAACACTTCTCTAGATTTAAAGAAAGAAGTATTTTTAAGAATAAAGAAGGATTTCCCGAGCAAAACGCCAATGTTTTAAAAGTAGAGTTTAAGGCACTTCTTTCAAAAAGCTACTTTCTCCGTTCCAACACTTATTTCAGTATTTTCTGTTTTTATAAGCATCAGGATCGAAAGAGTTTACACATCATCTTTTTGTGCAGCTTTGTATAGATATAACATACTTATTTCAGAGAAACTTAGAGAATTAAAAAATACGGTGACAATTTGGGGGGGGGAGGTGCTCGATATCAGTATACTATGAGTATATTGAGGGAAAACAAAAAGAAAATTGACTTTTCCACACTTTATTTTGAAATATTCCTTCCATGCCTACATTTAAGTTTTCTGAAATAAGGACATTTATTCATCAACTTAATGTCATATAATTTAATATTCAAGTTCAAAAACTCTCAGCTAAAGAAGTTTTGAAGATGGAGCTATGTACTAAATATTCTACGTCAAAGGATCCATAAACCCATACACTTATTCGGGAGAAACGCTTGAATTTGGTTTTAGATAACTGATTATTGTTCACAGCATACAAATAAAAACCAAAGATTGACATTGTCACTGTTGAATGATCGCAGGAATAGTTCCTTAGTGTATAAATAATTTTTTGCGTCAAAAAGGTCATTAAAACAATTTAAAAGTTAATATATAATTTCTAAAACAATTTTAGTGTTTAACATAGGTCATCTCAAACAAAGTGACAACAAATAATTAAAATGAAACATATCCTGTCTTTAATGTTCAAATCAACCTTGTCTTTAAGAACCTCAAATGCTTCAGAGTTGGATGCTTCAACTGCGATATGTATAGGAGTGCTTCCAAGCTTTACGAAAATAAGACATTGCCTTAAAACGTAATATTGAATCAACGATTCTCATTGTACAGAAGAAAAGCCTTGAACTATTTGAGAACGACAATGAACCATTTATAAAATTCTGTAGCTTTGTGTTCTTGGTCAAACAACATCTTGGTTCATTCAATTAACAATGCGTCCTACCAGTCCTTTTTTATTTTAACAAAATTGTGCATACGTCCACGAATTACAAACTCTGTCTATTTCAGTTTTAATTTTACTTAAGATGTAGATTTGTTCAAGACAGTAATGATATTTACGCGGTTAACAGGTTATTCTGAATAGCTTGATCGCATTTCTACCATGAATATATTTAACCTCTCAAGCTTGTTTGATGTTACGACTTCAATATGTTCAGTTACTAAATGTCATGTTATTTCATAGTTAGCTTTTCAGTTAGCTTTTGAAACTCCAAACAAAAGAACCACTTAAATTTGATGTTATAACAAAATTGTTAATGGCGAATGATTTGTATATTAAGTTTTGCTATTCTTATCGGAAAGTAATAGTGGGTAAGGTTTGCTAATGGTTCGTGGATTCTGAGCACTATTTTGATAATCTATTTACACAACTGTAACAAAAATGAGCGATCTCATAATTACTATAAAGAATACAAAAATCGAAGTTGGGCAAACACTGGAAATGATTGTACCAGGGGTGGGATCATGTGCTTAACAGCAATAAGCATCCGCTGTCGACCGGACATACTTCCCGTGGGATCTTCAACTTGATGAGGGAAACAAAATAATCCGTAGTCAACATTGTTTCGAAACACATGACACTGCATCCTTACAGTAATAGGAAGAATGAGCGACATGGAATGAATCTCTAACATCGAAAAATGTATTTGACTCAGTTGCCATATGCCGTGAACGTTGGTATTTTTACACACCCCTGCATCAAGATAGGGATTAAAGATTTATTCTCGAGGATGCAATATCTATTCCACGTTAAAATTGTTCGAGACCAGGTTATTCTGAAATTATATTTATTCTTGTACCTAGATAATCTACTGTTAGTTAAAATGATATATGTAATCAAAATCAACCATGCACTATAGTGCTAAAAGGGGGTAGCCACGAGATGCCGTTATAAAGCCATGATGTATTTCACGGCGTGGCAATAGACTCGAGAGTTTATCAGATGAATTGGTGGAATTTATTACTTCTAACGCAATATCAGTTTCTAAAAGAACCATGCAATTCTTGGATCCATGATTTAGGTTATAAAAGATGTACTGTTAGGAAGCGAATTACGATCTTATGTGTAAACACGGCTTATT
>JACSZP010019973.1:7775-19078 GCA_016161895.1 Pinna nobilis
CATCATCAGCAGCTCCCATCATGCGAACCAAATCATTTCTATGATGACAATGAAAATTCTTACATTTTTGAATTCATCTTTTCTCGTGTAGGAAATACGAGATCCGCCACTAATGATATTTCGATCTTGATTATGATATTGGAATTATATCTGTGGGGGAGCCGAAGTAATTTTATCAGTAGTTTTAAAAGTGCCTTAATGATCTGGCCGCAGACAAAGCTTAAAAGCTTAGTTGGATGTAATCAGCTTACTAATTGTTTGCTGTTTTACAATACCTGAAAGTCGTGATTGAAGATCTTTCTAAAGAGCGGAATTAGGTACACGACCGTTTCACTTAATTTACTCTACTACGACATGTACTGAAATGGCAATTATATGTCTGTCATAACTTAATCGTTGTCAGATTACTAAAAATCGTCTGAATACGTCAGTTGATATTTTACGACTTCACTTTCACAGCGAGAATACAAAATAGAAAATGTCATTCAGCATATAAACCGAAAAAGATATGACTTCCGGTCCGGGGTTATATTTCTTTAAGAGATAAAGCATCAGTCGGGTTAATGAGGATTCGCAAGAAAATTCAATACACGTTTTTGTTGCTTTTTATGTTTTACGGATGCATCTAAAAATACATACTTCAGGAGGGGAAACGAAAGAATCTATTGAAAAATTTATGTTTGATAAAAATATAGGTTCCTCACGATGAACCTAATTAGAGTGATGAATGTTGTATTTGTAAATGTTCAAACTCTCAATGATTTTTACTGATAAGAATTTCAATGTATTTGAGGGCTTTTTTCGATACTTTAAGGATAACCATTAGAGAAAGTAAATTCATTCATATGATTTTCAATTTCTATTAATAAAATCTATTTACTTTTAAAGAAAGAGAAGGAAATGTTTGTAAGGGAGAGCGTTATTTAGGAATGGATAGATAGATAGATAGATAGATAGATAGATAGATAGATAGATAGATTGAAAACATCGATTCAGACTGATTGACTTACTGATCCTTTGATTTGATTGATTAAGCATCGGATCTGAAGCGATCGATATTCAGATGTCATCTTTTTGTCAAGTTTAATTATAATGAATATCTCCGGCAATTTATTATTGATTTACTGACTATCAATTATGTAATAAAAAAGATCAGATTTCATTCACAGGAAAATGTCAGAAAGTTGGTGTCATCTGCCATATCAACTTCGGAACTTAATGAAAGTGTTCAGAGAAATTTGAGTTCAGAAACAAGATCTCCTTTCCATAAAGCAGATCGTTCATTTCTTTTCTTGTCTTCAATTGATTGATGTAATCTATGATACCTTTTCAGACTAATCTCAAATCATTTTAGCGGACTAATTTTTTCCCTTTTGACCATTGTAAGTCTACAGGCCTAATGGAAACAAGGATAAGAGGTGTGGCTGCAATGTTTGGTCAGAACGCGGTTTACACAAACACGCCAACAAATACATGTACGTGTATTTTTTTTTTAATTTCTCCAAATTTTCGGGGGGTGGGGGCTTGATATCAATTCAATAATCGGCAACACCTTGTTTTTTTCTCCCTATGTCGTTGTCTACATTAATTGAAAGAGGAATAAGTCTATTTTCCTATACAACCCAAACCATCCCAAATACACTTCGTCCAAAGGGGACAGTTTGACAACAATAATGAATTTGCAGTGATTCTCTATATCAACATTGCAAAATACACATCTGGGTTTGTGTCCACTATTTGTTTCAGTCAACACACGTGTTTTCAGGAACACAGTCTAAAGGATTATGACTTTTGGAATCCATATTATAAATAATCAACCGACATTGATAATCTGAAAATCGATACCGATTCCATTTGCTATAAAATACGGGGAATATGGAATAGCTCAAAAAGCATAGCTAAGTTTGAGTATTTTTTGTTTATTCTTCAGTGGTATGGCATTGAAATAGTCATAAGGCTGTTTATATCTACCGATTTTAAAGGTTATTCTAGGGCCTACATTTATGTAGGTGCTAATGAATATCGAGGAAGGTAATTGAATATTGCATTACTCGGAGTACTGAAGATTATTTGGTATTCAATAATTTAAATGTGCGAATGCAAACTGTGATACTGCGTCTCATTTTCTGACGTCTGAGCCCGGCGCAATACAATTTAAGAAAATGCTTACGTACGTGATTTTTCTCAGATCAAGGATCTAAGCCAATCGAAATTTAGAATTGGCTGGATTTGATAAGATTTTCAGACTTCTTAACTTTTAAAGTGCCCAGCCTTGATTAGAATATCTGTGCGTAATGTTAAGGACACTGCGTCATTGTTTATTTATATTTAAAGAAAACAATTGATGAACAAGTGTTTTACCTCAAAAGATATCAGTTGAAGAATTTTTGTATGGAAGGAAATACAGATGAGAAAATAATTTCTTGCAAAAAGAGAAATTTGGGGGTACCACGGGGGCCTTCAAAATTCAAAAATCGAACGTTAGACAACACATTGGTTGAAAAAAGAGAGACAATATACATTTGTTGCCCTGGTTGGAGCGATATATGAAGATTTGTTTACCCAAGGCAAGTCATATTTCCCGAGGGCGGAGTGAACAAATCTTCATATATCCCTCCAATCAGGGCAATAAATTGTTTATTATACCGAAATACAGAATCAGTAAAGACTATCTCCTTCAGAAACTACGAATTTAAAATGAACATATAGGCACTGCCTATCGGAGAGCGCAGCGTTATGCTTTGTTTACATTTATTCATTGAAAGTTTTGTCTAGGTTTATGACGTCACAATCTAGATGTGACGAAATGCTGCAAATGTAGACGAAGGAAATTATGAATGACGGTACTAAACAAATTGATCAACCGTCTTTTTAACCAAAGGGATACAATTTGAGATTAATGTCTCCATGTAGGCCTACACAGGATCTCTTGAGACAAAATCTAACAGTAAGTTCGGTTCGCGAAAGCTGCTTTCGCTGTCATAGTGGTTTACCTTCCATACGAGTTTTGTATTCGTAATACCCCAGGCAGTACCGTAACACGAACGACAACATTGTCGAATAAACTTCAAGGGTTTTCGCAAGAGGGAAATATGACCGCTGCGCGCGAGGGTACTATTACGCACGCGAGGGATACACGATGTTTTGTCACCCTGACACGTGATGGCTTTCAACCAATCAACATCTGTCTTTAACCAATGAGGTATAATAATACATAAAGCAGTAATCCACACAATAACGCATAAAACTAGAAATAGAACATGAACCCCATCGAACCCAGGGTGAGCCCAGATGCTCCAGAATGATAAGAAAATCCTCCTCTACTCGTGGCAAAATGATAACCTATTTTTACAAGGGATGTTCCAAAAACAGTGTCATCTGTTTACAAGTGAAGCAAAGTAAACCTCACTTTGCTTCGATAGAAAACATTCAAAATTATCGCTCGCAAGAACCATGGGTATTCACAGCACATTCATAAAATGACTAATAAAATAGTAGAAAACCTGTTTTTAAGTAGGAACACTATAAAGATAAATCCCTACTCGGTATAAAACATAGATATTTACAGTTAAGTGTGTGACAGTGAAGAAAAAGCATCAAATGTCCGGTGAGGTGTAAAGAATAGTTGTCCATGGTTTTCTATCCTACCATTTAAAACTATAAGGGGAATATGATTTGTTTAAAAACATATTCATAGTAGACACGTAATTCTCAAAATCTTTATTGTTTTCCCGTTTTGAGAAGAACGTTAAATTGTATGTCTTCGTCACTGCGAGAATTCTCTAGTCGATACTGGGAGACCGTCAAACAATGTGGAGTCAATTTGAAGATTGCTTGATAAAATTGTGGAGCACGTCTATTCGCAATGAATGTATTTGGCAAGAGAGAACATTTATAAACAATATTGATATTCAACTGAACTCGTAGGGTTTCAATGGAACAATTACAACAGCTATGGTATGCCATTAGGGCACTCTGACTTATTTCGGACACCTGGGTTGGGCACCATACTTGAAAATTGACTTAAGTCTGAGAATCCAGTCTCTCGGCCAATCAGAATTCAGGATGTGCTGGATTTAAGAATCTTTTCAGACGTAAGTAAATTCATCGGTTTTATGGTGCCCAGCCCTGATCACATTCCGATTTTCAATGTTGAGACAATTATGATTCCAAAATTGCCATATTCATTAGCACTTTAATTTTCGAATATTCTTTGGTTTTTCTTCAACTTAATTTTATGAAATACAAGTGTCCTTGAATAGTATACTAGAATTTCCCCATATCAATTATCAGCACTCTGACATTGAAGGACATGCTAACCTAAAATCAATAACTACTCCATATGTGACCAATTATTTTTCCATGTTATGAACTAAGGAATAACGGGCTTGCATTCTGATTAAGAGAATATTTGTCGCATATCGCACCTTTTCATTCAACAGTACATGAGTTTTTGATTCAGTACATATAATTACATAAGTCGGGTGTTTTTCTGGACATAAACAGAATTATATGACACTAGCTATAAAGTTTGACATCAGAGTAAGCCAAGGACGAACGATAATTAGTTTTATTTTTATAGTGTAGGTAGAGAAGTAGGTAGGTTAGTGGGTGGGCAGGTGCGTGGTAGGATTGCTAGGGGTGGATCCATATTTTTGAAGAGTGGGAGTGAGTATGTTTAATTTGTTTAACCATTTGCCATATTTTTTCTCTAATTCAATAACTAAGTAAAATATATTTGGGTTAATTCGAAAGTTACAGTGCTTCCTTTATTTAAAAAAAGATGAAACAACCGGAAGCCAGATTTGCACCATAAACATTTTTCAAAGATTTTTTTCAAAGTAATTCGGCCGGAAAATGAAAATCATTTCAGTGTTCAGTATTAGTTGGTTATATGTTCTCATGTTCCATCATTTAAATTTTCGAAGCGTTGAAAATGCTTATGCGCCTTAATTTCTGACTCAAATATTATTTATATTCTAGAGGTTTTATACGGCATAATGAAACACTCCGTTGATTTAGATTTTGATTCAAGCATTTTTTTTTCTCATACAGACTTTGAAGTATTGCGCTATAGATGTAATGTTTTTTTCCAAGAAGTCATTGTAAGACATGAAGATTTCTGCATTTAAAGATTCTTGTCAAAGACTAAGGGTATCTCCAAGCACACAGTTTGGTCACCGTTTAACCATCAAGATATGGGCTATCGATTTCTTATTATGCGCACTATGCTTATAGTTTTTCGCCATTAAATCTCCAGAATCAATAACTTCCCTTTCTATTACATTGCCATGCCCTAAGTGTCTTTGATTTTGATGTAGAATACAATTAGAGCCACTCAGCGCAGTGCTAATCTGTCACTTCTCTCTTTATTTTCCTCTCGTTTTACATAAACAATAACTGTTTACCCGTCGTAGCCATCAACGTTGATATATCGTTCTGCGATTACCTTTGTAGGTGTCTCACTCCAATGGAGTCGTCCCAATGATTGACACTTGTGTTTCAGTCGTATACGTCACACTTAATCACGTCCAGCCAATGAATTGTCCTGTCGGTCTATTTATGCCGTCACGTGCTAGATTTTCATCCATTTCCCATCAAAGGACTTCTGTGAGCATTCCGCAAGAAAAGGTAAGTTTTTTTTTATCAGATTCCAATTTTTATTATTAAACTTTGAAGTTAACATTTTTCAAGGGTAAATTATCAGATTTTTCTGTCTATAGCATATTAAGTATTCTTGAAAGCAAGGAGGATTTATGTAACGTACAGTTAAACCCATTTAATTTGAACCTTTGTACAGTGAAATCCTGCTGATTTTGTATTGATAATAATCTCGAGTAGTTTTTCTTTATAAGTATATGTATTTAACCCAGTAACTTTGAAACCGTTTTTATTTTAATAGAAAAATAATTTCAGACCCTACAGATTCAATATATCAAGGTTTGACTGTAATTATCTTGAATGTTTCTCAATTAAACTAAACCTAAACAAAGAAAATACAACTGTGAAACAGAAAAATTAAAGTTATCTCTGCATATTAAATCTTAACGTGTTAAACTTTCTAAGAAGGTAATTTGATAGAAACAGTGAGAGAGAAGGCGAAAAATTGAATATTCTTGTATTTTCAACACATTGAAAAGACTTGCAACTGCATATTAACACTTCATATGAACGAATTACGAAGATGGCAATTTGATAGTAAATATTGAGAAAGTTGGCAAATATTTAATGTTTCCGTATTTACGACACATCTTGTGAAGTCATCATTTCGTTAATCAATAGCCATGACCAAATAAAATAATTCAGTTTATCACCACCGAAGATCAAACGCAGAGCTGATGCAGATTCCCTTGATATCCCGTTAAACCGCAATAAAATGAGTTATCAAAGAATTCACAGGAAAGCCGAAATAGCTTGCTCAAGATGGACGCTAATGTCAATGATCAAGAAATCCATTCCGGTCAACATTGTCGAACGAACCGGGATTTTAACAAATTCAAAGTATTATTATCAACGTCCAAAGAGAAATCGCAAAAATAACATTACGCAAGAAAATGTAGGTCTATTTGATTATTACACATCGGATTTTTTTATTATTATTATTCAGAATTATTCCGGGTCTCATTCAAACGAATGTGACGGATTTCATTAACTGTCACGTGACGGTTTTAATGATTTCCTGGTTTTCATGCATTACTTCATTCTATTTGTTTTATCTGTGTATCAGTATTTGAACAGAATATATCGCTTTCTAGTATTTTCCATTTATTTGTCTTTCTCAGACTTTATTGTTATTTTCAGCCTATCTCTCTTTTAATCACATTGGATCGACCTTGATTATTAGACATCACTGTATTTGTGATGTACGACATTTTTCCAGTAAATAATCTCGGCGATGTTGTGTTTTTACAAATACAAAAAAAAAATACAGACGAAAGAAAGTTATTTGATGAACTGTTCAGTATTTGTAGCAATACTTAGATTTCAGCCATGACACAATTATTTTTTAAATTCTGATTTTTTCCATCACGAAATCTATCTCTTACCTAAAAATATTACTTTATAAACAAATACTCGTTACAGAATTCTATGGTTTTTTTTTCTCTGACGGTAATTCATAGCTAACAACGAACTGGATTTTCAGTAAAAAAAACAAAGTGACTGTGAACAATTCGTATTCTAGTTCGGTTTTCAAGAAAGAAATCCATCTTTTTGATGACTCCGAAATTTTCTATTTTGCTCTTATCTGACTTGCTCTCATTGCCCGACCTTCATGTATACTTTATTTGACATGCTGGACGTTATAAAAACCAGATTATTTGATGACTTTCATCGTCCTGTATAACGAGTTTGTTGTCTAATATATCACTCTCCGTCTTGCAACGTCTGAAATCAAATGCAACTGCCAGTCATTGCGGTACTAGTTTATTTAAGGCATATCGATTGTAGTATTAATTTTATCCACGAATGAAATGTTAAAGTGAAGAACATACACTCCTACATCGATGTGGAGCTCCAAACATCGTACTGCTTTTGGATCAACGCATATTTTCATGCTCCCTAACTGACAAATTGAATTTTTCTAAAAATGATGTTCAATACATCCATTGCTGTGGACGCGTCAATGTCCAAGAGTGTTTCGTATTTTGTATTCCTCACCGCTAATTATACAGAGACAAATTAATTTGCTATCAACACATCAAAATAATAGCCATATGGGCTATATATAGTTTCTGCAGTAACGTGGCTTCTAAAACATTATTATCTTGGTACTTTTTCAGTTTCATCTGAGTTATGTCGAAGAGAGTCTGTATTTTAGGAAAACGAAATTCAAAATCATATTTCCAATCCCATCATAGTGAAATTTTGCATGAAAATCGGAAAATGTTGATATATACAATTATTGTATCAAAAAAGCCTCCTTCTTATACCTTTTGTCAAATAAAGTATAAAACACAATCTTAAACAACTTTTTCGTGTTGTCCACACATCAAGAAATACTTAAGATACAATTAAAAAAAAAACCAAACAAACAAAACATTCTCAAATCTTAACTCGATTCTAACTGAGAATATTTGTTAAGAAAACGCCCAGGAATTTAAACTTTCTTACAATATTGCAAAAATATACATATTTAAAGCCCCACTTCAAAAATTGACATTCTGTGGGATTAAACTAAATATAAACTTTATAAGAAGCTTGCATTGTAGAATCAAAATCGGCTATTTGACGGTACCTTGAAATAATCTGATTTCAAGTGGGAGCACAAGAACGTGGTCTATGCCATCTGAGTAGTAGTACTAGGCTCCCTGACTTTATCTGATGAAAAAATAAGTTTACTGTTTTTCACTCGACACAATTAATACCATGGGACTCACATGTGAATAAAGATTATAGGTTGTTTTATAGAACAGCATGTTAAATTTAATTACAAATTCAATGGCATGCATCAATTAGCGCCGTAGTTTCAGACCGCCGCGCAAAACTGATGTGATGATTTAATTGTCCGAGAAAAAAATGAAGACTAATGTGGTATTTTGCCTTACTTTGTGTTTTGCCTGAAGGAAAGTGATTTATTCATACATGAAATATTAAATGAAAAAGTCAAAATGATAGCTCAAGTTTTGATTCATGTTTCGGATCTATTTATTGTCTCGATACCAACAACCGCAAATATAAAGGAAATGAAATGATATGATGCACTGATACTACAGATTGTAACAGTTTATATAACAAAACGTTTTGTTAATTAAATATTTGCCTAGTCGAGGCTCGCCATGCCTATTTGATTTTTGCTTGCATTGTTTTTAAAAGCCATATTAAAGACTATTTCATTGATGTTGGAATGTCACCGAAATCCATAGAATGTCATATCATTCTACAAATTTTGACATATATTCGGCACTTGTTGCCATTAAACAGTGAGGGTCATAAGATGCGCCGAATCCTACTATCAAACGGAACCCTGGGTAACACTGTCTTACTCGAAGGAGAGAAAAACCAAAACCGTTGGTTTAGACCAGGACGCCATAGTTTTGAAAGTCGGCGCGCTGAAAAAACGTTCCGTGTTATTCGCATGAGGTCCAGTATCAGAGTTGGTTACGGCTTAATGGGCAAAAGTGCTGAGCAAAGGCCAAATTTCAATTCCTTCACCTAGCATGCGGTGGCGCCTCCTTTTAGGTGAAAATTCTTGAGTGGGACGTAAAACAACAATTCAACTGATCAGTTCAAGACTATGCAGTAGTCTTTTGGCAAGGTTCATTACAACAGCTGTGGTTTGCTTAAACATATTGTTCACTGCATACCAATTTGCGTAGATATTCATTAAATTCTAGTTCATCTCTGCATGTATAGGAAGCCCTTTAATTTATTGTCATATAATATTTTAATAAGCATTTGTGATTGTTTTTAAATATCATGAGTTAACAACATATGTAAATTATTTTGACATCACTTGTGGCTCCGCTGAAATAGCGAGAACACGTTCCCTTATAATCAGGTATGGCGAAATTGCGGTTTTGTCAAATTATAATTGATAAACCTGCATTAATGTTCATTGAAGACCGACGTAGGAAAAGCCTTATGCAATAAAACTCTGTATAAAAAGTCATCCTGGTGATAAAAGCAAACTTTCCAATTATCAAATTATATTGGGTTCACCGTGGACTGATTGTTAGCGTGTTCGACTTTTAATGGACAGGTCCGGGATTCGAGCAAATAAACCACGGTATGCTTTGCCGTCCCTGTCTTTCGGATGAGACAGTATAAACCGAGGTCCCATGTCACAGTAGGTGTTGGCACGTTAAGGAACCCTCCCTACTTTACGGTCATAAGTGCCGAGCATAGGCAAAATTAGTGGCCCTTCACTGGCACACGGTGACGTCTCCATATAAGTAAATTTTTAGTTGGACGTTAAACAACAATACAACCAGTCAATCAAGTTATATAGTAATGCTACGGCGGCAAGGTTTCCTTTGCTATTTCGGAAATCGGTCAATCACAAGGTATAGCGCATATTGACAATACAAATTGTGTCTGTTTAAAATATATCAACACGTAATTACATATTGAAGATAGATTTCATTTATGAATAAACCTACAATACCTCAAGACCACCTTATTCAATCTAGGAAATTAATACGAGTACCCTATTTAAATAACGCAAAATAGAATTACTAATTAGATGTTTCATTTTGGTTCTTTTTCAAAATGTGAAACTATTTCATCAAATTAAAAATTCTCCCCCTTTGTCCTGGAATGTTGTAAAATGTCACAATTTTCTGTTGANNTTTTCCCCTAAGCAGGTTTCATGAAATTTATGTATCACAAATCCAGTGATGTAACGTTAAATTATTGCTCTCCTATACGTTCTTTCGGTCCCAGTTCTTGTTAGGAGTTCTGATTAGGGTTATCAAGATACGGCATATCAATCACCTCGCCAAGTACATGTCCATCTCTAACTTTGATTAATTTGCTTTAGATCGACGCAGAAATCAGTTATTTTGTTCTCATCATTTTTTATAAATGTCAATATCTTTATATTTGTATATTGTGTCGGAATGACATATTCTTGAAAAATACAGATTAATAAGATCCACCTACTGAATATTTCAACATTTTTCTGTAAGTACAGGTCTGTGAAACGAAATTTTATACTTGACTTCTTTCTGTCCCATGTACAGTAAAAACTGTTTATAACGTTTCTTGTTGTAACGTTTTTCTGAATATAACGCCCATATACACCTATGTTAAAATGTATGGATATAACGTTTCTGGGTATTACTTTTTTTTCATTTATTACGTATTTGAATTAAGGTCCCGGTGTAATAACATTGTCGTCAATAACATTTTTACTAGTTTGAAACGTTTCATCACACGTAAATGAACAAACTCTACATTTGAACACGTGTGTGACCGAACGTAGGGAATGCCTAGCCATGAGAGAATAAAGCCTGACATGAATTTAACGGGGCCTCCGTAGCCGAGTGGTTAGCGTGTTCGACTTCGAGCCGAGGGGTCCGGGTTCGAATCCCGCAGCGCCACTCCACGGTTGGCCGTCCCTGTCTTTCGGATGAGACAGTAAAACCTGAGGTCCCGTGTCACAGTAGGTGTTGGCACGTTAAAGAACCCTCCCTGCTCTACGGCCATAAGTGCCGAGCATAGGCAAAATTTGTCGCCCTTCACCGGCACACGGTGACGTCTCCATATGAGTGAAATATTCTTGAGTGGGACGTTAAACAACAACACAACAACAACACCTTTGATCGTTACGTGATATGCTTTTCATATTTCACATGTGTTGC
>JACSZP010019983.1:342-13070 GCA_016161895.1 Pinna nobilis
AACGACTTCAATAGGCCTAATTGTCGTTTAAACCATCGTTGTAACAGAGTATAAATGTGCAGAATAAAGTAAATATGATTCAGTAGACTCTTCTGATGATATCTTTTGTCAGAGACGTTTACTGTTGCCCCCGTAAATGACAGCATATGAAAACGACCC
This sequence comes from Pinna nobilis, assembly GCA_016161895.1. NCBI lineage: Eukaryota > Metazoa > Mollusca > Bivalvia > Pterioida > Pinnidae > Pinna > Pinna nobilis. Next base: position 502 of record JACSZP010019983.1, read on the forward strand.
CGACAGAATCCCCAAAGGGATTAGGGCAGGAGGCACAGATGTGATATTGTCCACCCGTTGGAGATGGGAAGTATGACTTCAACGTTTTAATAGAAGTACCCAACAGGCAGTCATGTCATGCAAGCCCCTATTACTTTTTTTTTATAATAAATTAATAATACCCGTATCTCGGTAAACATGTGTGGTATTAAAAATGTTACAAAAAATGTTTTAAAAATGTACTTTTAATAGTACATTTAGTAGTAACAGGAGTACACCAGGTTCCTGTAGTCCAACCACATATTGAATACTGTAGTCAGTCTTTAGACAGACAGTGTTAGGCCCTTGAGCCTAACGTCCTGACTTTTGGCTCAATGGTTAGAACTCTTGTCTATCAATCTGCGGGTCCTGGGTTCAATTGCCGCACTGGGTCACAACAATGGCATCACCGGAAAACCAATTTTCCGCCCTATCTGATGATGATGTCCTTGCCCTAAAAGCATGGATCACTCGGGTATTTGGAATATTCGAGTTATAGATACCCTAAGTCGCATTAGGAAATAAGAATTATAAGAGGTTGACCGGTAATTAAAGATCCTCAAAAGTAAGATGGGGAGGACTGGTAAATCTACAGTGTTAGGCCCTTGAGCCGAACGTTTGGATGTTTGGCTCAATGGTTAGAATGCTCGTCTAGCAAGTTGTGGGTCCCGGGTTCCAATCCTGGTCCAGGTCACAACAATACATACAGTTGCCTTCCATACATGTATATTATCACTGGTGCTATATCATTGTGGCAATTATGTTTCAGTGAAACCGTAAACAACAATTGTCAACTTAAGCTCACCTAAGCCAAAGACTCAATTGAGCAAAAACCATTAAGTGAACTGTCTGTCTGTCATCTGTCCATCCGTCCGTTGTCTGTAACTTTTTCACATTTTTGACTTCTTCTTCAGAACCATTGCAGGAATTTCATGAAACTTGGCATGGTTGAAGCACTCATGGTCCCATAGGGCCTACAAGTGTGGTTGTATTTAGGTTGAATCCACTGAAGGGTGGAAAAGGGACGGGGTCAAATATGTCCAAACAGGTATCCTAAGGCCTTGTTTAAGAAACTTCTTATTCGGAATGGCTGCATAGAATGAAAAACTGAATGCATCTGAGTGATCTAAAAGGATGTGTGAAGAAGTGTTGTTGTTTTTTGGTTTCATTCAGAAATTTTTGCTGCAGTTTTTTTTTACTTATTTTCAGACATTTTTGGCTAATGTCTATGATCTCTCCTTATCCTCATAGTGCTCAGGTGAGCCATAGAGGCCCATTTGGGCCGATCGATTTTCAATTATAGTAGGCCTACTGTCTTATTTAATTACCGGTACTCCTCCTACCTTTTTTTCTCATTTGCTGTATTGTAACTACCTTGGTAATACAGATCACCAGTCTTATTGATATGTCAACATCATCAGCGAATTATTTTATATAATAAAATAGACTTACTGGTACTTAAGTATCAGCCATTTATTTTATATAATAAAATAGACTTACTGGTACTTTATATGCCTATATTCTTTATATCTGATTTATTGTACAGGTATACTACACATGTAGGACTACATGTACAAAATGATTTCTTTGTGATGATGATGAAGGCAATGATGATGATCATCATTATCTTTTAATCATTATTACATGTACATATTATTTAATTTATAATTTCATATTCATCTCACATGTCAAACAAATTACAATTTACATGTATGTCACAATTACAGTTTTTTTTTAAACCAACATTGACAATGTGCTTATCGGTATACATTTAGTCCTAGATATCTAAATAATATATTTCAATCTTTTCAGATGTGTACCGCTATCCCAGAGATGAAAATGTAATGGACATTGAGACATATTGTAATGTTTAATCACCAAAGGGAATCCACATAAAATGGCAACAGAAGAAAAATGTGCACACAATGTGACAACAGACAAAAAATCCTTGCTATTACAAGCAATCACAGATAATGATGTATCCATGGTTACAGAGCTTATCGTTCAGCAAAGAGTGTCTCCAAACTTTTACTTGAATAATACAACTCCAGTCTGTACCGCAGCTACAGAGGGGAATGTTGAAGTTCTCGAAATATTATTGAAAGGTAATTGTATCCTGAATACACCCAATATGCAAGACAGTGTATGGCACCGCCAACCGATTCATATTGCTGCTTCTCAGGGACACATTGACTTTCTTAAGCAATTGATTGATAGTGATGTTAATGTCAATTCCTCAGATATTGACGGCCGCACTGCTCTGCATTGGGCAGTTATTTATAAAAATAAAGATGTGATAGAGTATCTGCTGTCATTAGGGGCAGACATCAACTACTGTCAGACAGACGGGTTTACAGCACTATATGCAGCTGCATGCTTTGGTCATGCTGACGTTTGTACAATGCTTGTTAAGAAGGGGGCCAATGTACATCTCACTGACACTGATGGATGGACAGCGCTACATACTGCAGTCTGCTATGGACATTTTGATGTTGTGAAAAGTTTGGTTGAAGCTGGAACCTCAATAACTACACTTACAAAAGACGGGGAAAATACTCTACATATAGCTGCTAGTAGTGGGAACTTGCGCATTCTTAAGTACTTAGTATCTAGAAAGATTCAATTGAATGATCAAACCTTAAATGGTATGACTGCCTTTCACCTTGGAATTTTCCATAATAAATACTCTATCTGTAAGTACCTACTAGAAGCTGGAGCCGACATACAAACCTCAAATAAATTTGGTCAATCGATTTGTCATGATGTTGCAGTTCGAATGGACAAGAAATTTTTGTATCTTTTGTTAGATGGCGGCTACAACTTTAGCAAAGAATCTTGGATTCATAATGGAACATTTCCCATAACTACATCAAAATCATCAGACTATGAGGACACTTGTCAGCTTTTGAGGTTTCTTGCTTCTAACCCAAGAAGTTTAAGGGATGCATGCTGTCTGAAGTTAAGGAAAGTATTGGGTACAGACCTTAAAAAGAGGGTTGAGTTACTACCAGTGCCTCAGATGATCAAGAAAATTATTGTCATCGAAGATCTGTGATTACATTTGTATCAATAAACAGTCAACCTTGTTAACCCGGATGACAATAATCAAGATGCTTGACCTTCAAGACAGAATTTTTATATTGTATTTGTTATTATAAAAGGCATGCAAACATTCTGGCTGGGAGAAAGGTATCTGAATTAACAATGCCCTACTACAGTGGCTTGTACGACTATTTTCTTCATATTTATAATGTGCCAAATAAATTTACATTAATATAACAGTGCTACCTCTGAGTCTAATTAGTATTCCTGAATGTGTTTTCTCATCATTGATTTACTATTTTTTAATTTTTCAATAAACTTTTATTTGTGTGCAATTTACTTTCACAAGAGAACTAAAATCACAAATGTTCACTGCCACAAATAAGAATAAGATGCATAGGTAAGCTTTTAATTTGAAAAGTTCAAATTTCTCTCAAAACTTGACAATGAAAAAATATTTAAGAAACTTAATTTTATTTTTCTTTAATGTCCAACTCAAAGATCTATCACTTACATGGAGATCTCACCAAATTTTGGTAAAGGGCAACAAATTTTGGTCTTTCCTCAGCAATCGAGCTATTGAGCAGTGAGGGATTTCTTAACATACTGATACCTACTATGACACAGGACCTCTGTTTTTACTTTCTCATCCAAAGGACCTGAATTCTTTGTATAGTAAAAACCAAGTAACACAGCAGTAAAAGTTGCAGTTTTTATTTACAGACTTTTTTTTACATGTATATCAAACAGAAACCAGAACAAAGATTTACATCAAAATGAATACAAAAGTATAAACCTAGTCACATTAACTAAGTATGCAACAATTAAATGAAAGCCACAGAATAAGAAATGATGAAGACGCATTTTATACTTTCACATCATTTGAACTGAAAACCAATGAGCTTTTATTTATATTTTACTTATTTTGTTAAACAAAATATGGATTTCCTTACAAATGTTAAGCATTATAACAACTCAAAATAAAATATACAGTCTAGCCTCATTAATCTGGACATCAATAATCCAGATGCTTCACCTTCCCGACAAAACATTCTGGAAGCAGGATTTTGAATTTGTACTAGATATTATAGAGGTGTTGTGTCAGTAATCTGGATGCTTCATTTATCCGGAAGATATGCTCGGGAATGAAGGAGTCTCTTGACTCTTTTGTACTGCATTTAAAAATATGACATATTGAAGAGATAGTGATAGGGCATAAACACTTTTTTTTAACTGACAGTGATGCTCATATCATGAAGCAATTCTGGAATGAGATAAATAAGAACATGGACCTCGAAATAGATGTCTAAAGACATGTATTGTAGCCAGGACAAGTCAACATCTTAGGCTAGATTAATAGTCCAAAACCATACTGCAAGTAAGAGTCTGAATACCCCAAATCAGATAATACTAGATGAACTGGTCTCACCAGTTTTGATCATATGTGTAATATTAACGATGAACATATTTAAAAGATTCAATTCTCTGGAAAGTGAAAAGGGGAAGGGCTACTTGAGCTCAACTAAATCAATGTTCAAACACTGGACAATATGAACAAAATTGATAGAAAAGCTCAACATCAAACAGATGTGACCAACAAATTCCAGAAAGCCTTAATGAAATGCCCAGAACATATGACAAAAGCTTAAAGCCAAGATACAGTGCAAAAACTCAGCTTGAATCCAACAACGGTAGTTCTGTTACTGTAAGTATGTGCGCAATGCTCTTAGAAATCACATGTTCTGTCAAAGTCCCTGAACTGTGAGCATTGATTGCATTACTTCTAGGGGATACCCTTTGTTGGATCTTCATACTGACTAAAGGCCTCGTAAATATTTGCTGCAAATGTTTTTGTTGAATCTAACAGCAGGATTTCCTGAAATACATAAGGAATATGAAGTGAAGGAAGAGCTTTCATTAAATATGCATTGAATTACATGAGAATTATTAATACCGTGATAAATGATAATTAGGACAGCATGTTGTTGTTTTATTGTTGTTTAACGTCCCACTCCAGAATATTTCACTCATATGGAGACGTCACTGTGTGCCGATGAAGGGCGACAAATTGTACCTATACTTGGCACTTATGGCCGTAGAGTAGGGAGGGTTCTTTAACGTGCCAACAACTACTGTGACACAGGACTTGGTTTTACTATCTCATCCACAAGACAGGGACAGCCAACCACATAGGACAGTATGTACATATATATGAATAAAGAAAAGGAAAAATCTGTTCTTTCTGACAACAAGAGGCCCAAAAGGCCTTAATGGTCACCTGAGAAACAAGCACCCCTGTGGACTGTTTATTGACAGATCTCAGTCTTATTTGCAAATTTTGTAGACATTGAAATAGCAACTTAGCACAAAAATTTGAATATCATATGATCCATACAGTCATTCTTGAAAAGATCAAAATGTCTCAGCCAATTAGAGACCATGGTGGCCATCTTGGATTTCACATGAGCCCAAAAATTAACAACACCAGTATTGGACCTTGTGTTGAATATCTGTGCCAAGTTTGTACATTATCCATTCATTGGTTCAAGTCTTTTTTGAAAAGTTCAAAATGTCTCAGCCAATCAGAGGCCATTGCAGCCATCTTAGATTTTGCATGGCCCAGTACAGTAATTACACTTGTGTCGGACCCTCTTTAGAACATCTGTGCCAAGTTTGGGCATGATCCTGTCAGTGATTTTGGAGAAGAATATGAAAAAGTGAAAAGTTGATGGATGACGAAGGACAAAAAGTGATGGCAATAGGTCACCATTAGCAAAGCTCAGGTGTCCTAAAAATACAGTGTAGATGATATAGGTAGAACCATTTCACAAACTGAAGAACCTTGTAGTTTTGATGCAGTAACTACAGGCTACAACATTTGTCTTATTTAATGACCACATTATTGTGACCTATAATTGAAGTTTTTAAGCTTTTGAATGATTCAGTTTAGATCTAAAAATTGCATTAAAGGATGATTGCTGCTAATGGTGAAAGTCACTTCTGTTCTTGGCAGGGTGAATTTAAACTGAACTGTATGTAGACTTATGCATGTATCATAGTGCAAGCATAAGTGACATCATTATAGAGCATCATTGTCACCAACACTGGTTCAGTGCAAAAAATATGAATCCGCTTTGGCAGATTCCTGTAGGTCATACATTTTTAGACAAAAAAGTTTTAATAAATTAGAACTTCTTGTGAAAAAGAATGATCATATTGATATTGTGTGTAATTAAGTACTTACTTGAACCAGTGGATTTGGGGCATCGCTGCACAACTTATACAATAGCCCATTTACCACAGGAACCAACTTGGCCAATGGAATAGCTGTCTCATGAAAGCTATAAAAATAATAGATAAAAATCTTACATGAAAGCATAGAGGCATGTTTACTTGTTGCTTTACTCCACATTGTTGGAAAAAAAACTACTTTACTTTAATGTGAAGGAGAGACAGTATAAACTCCCTCCAATTTCATGAGTGGTAAAAGAAGCAAAAGCCATATGAAAGATAAAGTAAAATAGACCACACACTAAGTAGCCCTGATTCTCCGGTAATAAATATAGTGGACCCTTGCTTAAAGACTACCTCACTCAGGAGACCACCTCACAATAGAGATCATCAAAATTCAGTCTCCTTATCAACATTTTAGACTATTTCAACTTTACTTAGAAGACCATGTCAACAATCAGAGCAGTTTTAGCCAGTCATTTTGGTGAACTTAATAGCACGGTTTCACTGACTGTAGTGGGTCTAGTTTGTTTATTTTAGCTGGTCTATGTACTGGTTTTGTAATGATTAGTGACATAAAATACATTTACACATCTCTTAATTACATTTACCTCTGGTCAGGTTCAGTACTGTAATGTTTCTTATAGTGTTCAGCTAAGCTGTCCAGTAACTTGGCAAAGCCTCTGTCAATGCTAGCACTCAAAACTGTGTGGAAGTCAACGCTGAAATGTGAAGCCAAAGATCTTTGTGAATACAGTTATTTCTCATTAGTCTGGACATGTTAGTCTCCCAAAGATTTGTCCAGATTAACAAGAATGGTTACCCTACTTACATATTTTTTATCTGCATTTCAGAGAAATCGAATGAAATATGATATAATGCTTGAATATCAATAAATTCAAGTTGGACAATTGAACCAAATCCTCATACAAATTGAGCACCCATTCAAGAAAAAGTATGTACATAAATATATTTATAAAGATTTGACCAGAAGATCAACCTTGTTGAATCCCTACCATCAAGTGGATAAAAAAGAAAAAATCATGTAAAACAAATACTGTTTAAAAGCATGCACTAAACACTGTGGAATATTTCAATTAAAGTTTCTGTACACATATTTCAATTAAACCAGCATGTTACCTTTCTACTAGGTCTCTGGTCTCTCTCATTAAACGCCGGTACAATTTCTCACCATTGTATAAGTTCACCTATAATTAAACGACAGAATATGAATAGAGAAATCATACTATCAAAGCAACAGACCATGAGATATAAGTACAGTGAAACTTGTGTATAATGACCTCCACAGGGACACAAGAAAACCAGTCTTCATAGGGAGGGGGTATTTACATAAAGGATGATTGGTATACAAGTGGTAGTACATGTATTTATATCCATGTGGTCTTTATATACAGGTGGTCCCTAAAGCCGGTTATATTAGAAACTGATGTTACAAGTACTTGCAGTCCCCTTAATTATCATAAATTGATACCTTGGAAGAAAGGACATAGGGCATCATTTATTTTGTTTTTACAATGAAAGTGCACATGATAATGAAAATATCTTTCTTTGAATGATTCTTAATGTTTTGCTCTATTTTAAATATTATTTCTGATATATTCATAAGACAGAGCTAAGCTGATGCAGGTTTCACTGGATTTAAGTGGCTTTGGTTTTGACCAATGTAATTTGTAATTGATAATTCTGATAGAAAGGTAATACCTGTGTTGACGGTGTTTCTTTTGGGAGCATGTACTGACATAAGATAATTGTCGGGGATTCTAGATCTGATATGTCAGGACTAGACTCCAGTCTCTCTCTAATCTGCTGTAGGCATGCCTCTACATTACTGAGAGAAAACCTCTCTTTGAGAGGTGTGCTGAAATGGAAACAAAGAAAATATAAAGTTAGACATTTCAGGTATATCATAAAACCTGTAGAATATAGGCCTCAAATCTAATATCTATGCACTCTAATATTTCAATCTTATTTTGAGAGCTGGTAATGGCTCAGAGGAAGAGCCCCTTACCTAGATTCAAGTTTTTTTTATTTAGTTATTCGTTAAAAGAACATGCAGTAACGATGCTTCCTGACTGATCATGCTTTATATTTACTTCAAAGTTCTAGGAATCAAATGTAAGTTAAGGGTCCTGGTAATACCTTGCTAATTCTTTTTGCACTGCCACCTGGACAACTTTTGTCATCTCTGCCAGACCTGTGGAACACAAATAATTCCTAATTATGCTGACAAAACATTCATGGTAAATAATGGTGTTTGCGGGTTTTCATTGGCTTTATGCAACATATGTCATATTTAGTGAATTACCGAAAAGTATCTATGAGGTTTCGTGACTCCAGGGTTAGCATGTTTGTCCATCTGATTGTGAGGCAGGGGATTTGAATCTACTGGTTGGAGGCAGCTGGCTTTTCCTATCCTTTGATTGAGATTAAAATCGAAGCACCGTGTCAGTAAGATGGCACCTTAAAGAACCTTTACTGGTCTATGGTCATACATGCTAGTACAAATGTACTGAGCATTGGCCAAATTTGTTGCTCTTCATTGGCATACAGTAATGTTGCCCTATAAGTGAAAGGTTCTTGAGTGGGTTGTTAAACAATAATACAACCAGTCAATCTCAACGATCTGGAAAAAAAGCAACAACATAAATTCCAAATATCACAATGGGAAGATTAGGAACATAATATTAGTGAAGTGCATTGACTGATAAGAAGTAATCACTTGTTCCTCAGGGATTTTTTTCACTGGACTCACCATGTTCCATGAAGTATTGGATATCACTCAAATATCGTTCTTGGACATCCATTGGGATACTTCCAGCTTCAATTCCCTGAAAACAAATATTATACAATTTCTTATCTATGAACAGATTCAGTTTTTAATTTTGTGGGTTTGAGGTACATGTATTGAAGGTATGCATCTAAATACTGCTACTTATGGAATGACTGTTCATTTTAATCAAAATTACAAAATGATGATTAATTTTGTTTAGACTTATATTTTCTACATATATATCAGGCTTTATTTAAAACAAACATTTTATTAACTCAGCATAAATAACATCACTAGTTTCTTAACATATTTCTTATTACTTGTCCAAATGATTTCAATTTTGCATTTCTCCTGCCAACGACTATGACTGAATTTTTAGCCCTTTGGATAAAACAATTAACAACAGGTGCCTTGTTTCTAGGATCATATTAGTTCCCCATGTACTCACATCACTATTACGATTGGCCATATTGTCCAGATACATGTAGCCCCCTATCACATTTAACTGAACTCTCAGCAGTAAGCACATGATGCTGCAGCCATATATTGCACACACTGTACGGGCAAAACCTGCAAAGGTCAAAGTGATAGAGGTAATTTATAACATACCGGTATATATGTATCATAAAACAGGCATTAGAATCTTCATACTTTGACTACTTATTCAATATAAATTGAAACCTAAATATTCAGCGACTGACGAATAATATTTGCCTGAGGTATGCAGCTTAGGATTATTAACTATTCATATATACAGTCTACTCTTGTTATACCGCCTCCTTTTGTTTTTCCAAAAACTGGCGTTATAACAAATATGGCAGTAGGTCAAGTTTGCACTAACCGTAAAAAAAGATTAAACTTGAGACACCTACATGTATTTTGTCTAAATTACTGTTTGAATACCCGAATTTAAGGGACACTTCATAAATATTACGAGCATTCGTTATCAGAACTGAAGACAAAAATATTACAAGGAAACATGTATTTAAAAGGATCAACCATTTGCGCAGATCTCTCCTTGTAAAGCATTTTAGTACCAAATCCAATCTATCCATGTTCAATGACGATACTATCAAGTGAAACTGAATGGAAATTCAAGATCTGGGTGGAAAAACAGTGGCGGATGGCGGTATGCAAATATGGCGGTTTAACAGGAAGAATTAATAGTTGGAAATCATTTTTTACAAATTTATGGCGGCATGTAAATATGGTGATATATCGCCATTCGGGGGGCTGTAAATCCATAGTTAACTGTATCTTGTCATTGAGGTATTTGCACCTTGGTAATACACCAAAAACTGTCAACAATTAATTCTTACTGTTTAACTGATTATTCACAATAAATGACATAGAATTATTCAGTGAGTAATAAATATCATTTCTCTGATGTATAATTTACTAGTCATCATGTCAGAATTACATGATGCAAAATAGTGCCATTTTCCTTTATCCTGTATCATGAGAAAAAAAACCATTTCATGTATTTCCACTTTGATCTATGGTTATTTAGACAAGTAATGCTAGCAGAGTGTATTCAAAGGTTATTGGCTAGCTGCAATAACACTGTTGATTGTTGAGAAGAGAACATCAAGCAAAACTTGTTACAAATTTACTCACTCATAATCTTTAGATCCTCCCACAGCTCCAGCTTATTTGGAGGGCTGAAGACAGAAAATCAACAATAGAATATAATACTTGTCACTTGCGTTATTCAGATGTTTCATCACACCCTACATGTGTATGAAATGATCCATACTTACAAGACACGGTGAAACCTCACAATAAAGACCACCCAAGTGACTAGTTAAAATCAGTCTGATTAGTGTCACTGATGGTGAGGTGTTTTCCTATGTGAGGTTGAAATAGCCTTTAACAGTGATAGATAGACTTTCAATGATCTTAATTTTGAGATAGTCTCCTAAGTGAGGTTTTCTTTAGGTGTGGTTCCATTGTACTTGTTGGTACATTTAAGACTGCATCTGAATTCATGTCTATTGACATAGACTATCTGTGGTACAAAATGGAGGTAAATGTATAACATATGGTTTAATCTCTATATACAGATTAATTGTACTTTCTTCACTGAAGCATACATGCAGTGCTTCCAATAACCAAACTGATGATAAGCAACTGATACAAAAGTACCAAGCTTTTGGTGTTTCCACCAGTACCCCCTCCAAAAAAAAAAAAAAATAGTCACGAACTTTAATACATCTGGAATATTTCTGTGCCTATTCAATAACAACAACAACAACAAATGACAATCAACTGTACAGGTAAACCCTGATAATCTTTTTTTTTCATTAAATTATGAAATTAGAAATAATTCTGGAACATATCCTCCAGTAGAGAACAGTGGTAGCTTGCAATATTATTTTCATAAAGATGAGTGATAGAACCTATCCTATGAATATAGAAACATCAATAAAACCCTGTACCTTGTCTTCAGAGTTTCTGTGATTGCCTCAGTGTCAAATAACTTCATCAAGGTCTGTCTCAAGTTAGGTAGCATAGAAAGCACTGGAATACAACAGAAATCATGCTTCATCATATCATTTAGCCAGCTTTGCTCAAGCTGGAAGCGGTCAACTAATTGCAAGTATAACTACAGTAGTTGAATACATGAATAACGAGTGTTTGATTGCTAAACATTATAAGTCCCTTACAAGGAGCAAATTCCATGAACTGTAACTCTGCTAGAAATAAGTCTACTGGATAAACATTAAACTGGATTTTTTTTATCTGTAACCAGTTGAATTACACTCACACACCAAAAAGGTCCAATAGCAAGTAAAGAAATGTCTGCAATTCCAAGACATGATAAACTGGGAGGAAACTACATGTATACAATATAATTCCCCTCCATCTTCTGTGTAGGAAACTAATAATTTTGATGAACAGCACACTGACCTCAGCTTAATATAACAACATAGAAACTGAATTATTTTTGTAAGAGGTTTTAAATCATATCAAATCTCCTAGCATTTATACATAAAGTTTGTTTGTTTTTGTTTGTTTTGTTTAGCATTACACTCAACAATTTTTCAGCCAAGATGGTAGCCAATTTTTTATTTGTGGAGTAGAGAACTCAGTCACAAATGTGACCAGGAAGAGACAACAGGCCTACCGCAAGTAATGTGGCACACTTTCTCACATAATCAACTTAGGTTCCCGCGAGGCTTGAAATAGCACTTACAAGAGGTGATGGAAGTGGTATGGATGAATCAATTCAAAAAAATTTAATTTAGAAAAACCTCAATCTTTATTTCAGATTTTTAAATGACACACGAGTTTAATTCTTATAGTTTTGATGAGACAGACATCTGAAGCTGAAAAAGCATTACAATTAAGTTGGTAATTTTTCCTGAACTTTACTATGATGCTAGAGAGGATAGAGGTTTAAATCTCACCTGTCATATTGCAAGTTCTCTGGTTACTGTCAAAATGGTGCTGTCGTCTACAGTGAAAATAAAGATGGAATATACAT
>JACSZP010019987.1:237-10850 GCA_016161895.1 Pinna nobilis
TTATTGGTATGCAAACTGAGCACAACTCTCAGTGTGGAGTCATAAATACTTTTACCGAGGGACGCATACGTGTACACTGACTAGACATGCCGCTTCCGCTGACCATCAAAAGTCTTTAAAGGATGACAAACTGAAAAATAATTTTGCTGTTGCAACAGTAAATGCAATTAATCTGAAGACAGATTCAGTTAACCATGCAATGCGATGTGTATATTCGTTAGCTAAGGAAGGTATTGCTACAATGAAATATAGTTCACTTATAATTTTTTTGCAAATTGCAAAGATGTGAGGGTTTGAATAACTTAGAGTGTGGCAAAAATGCAACGTACTTGTCATCTCAGAGTGCACAGGAAATGCAGGAATCTATAGCAGAGGTAATTTCAAGTGAAATCGATCTGTGTTTGAGGAAGGGGTTCACAGCTTTCCTCATTGATGAAAGCACAAATATAACTGTTACAAAAAATTGGTTGTGTATGGAAGAACAGTTGATGAAGATACTTTTGAACAAAAAACTTTTTTCGTGGGTAACATTGCCATTGATCAACCACATGTTACCTCTAAAGTGATTTTTGAATAATTGGAAAACTTTATTCAGTCTGAAGGATTTTCTTGGGATAAAACATATTCTTTTGGAAGTGATGGTGCCTCAATCATGACAGGTCGTAAGAATGGTGTCGCAGCTAAGATCAAAGAGAAAAATCCATTTGCTACTAATGTGCATTGTTTTGCACATAGACTCGCTCTCTGTACTTCCAAAGCAGCAGAAAGTGTTGAGTATATAAATAAAACTTTCCAATCAACTATGTCAGATATGTTTCACTACTTCAAAAGATCTACTGACAGAACCTCATCTCTAGCACAGATACAGAGATTGCTTGAATCTGAAGAAGTTAAGCTCAAGGAAGTTCATGAAATAAGGTGATTTGCCTTTTACAGTGCACTCCATGCCTTGTATTTGAATTGGAAGCCTTTAGTCTCATATTTTAAGAATATAAAGAAACCATCTGACAAAGAAAAATATTTTCTGACTTCTCCGACGGACTTCAGATTCATTTATACTATGGAAATGTTGATGCATGTTATACCAGAATTTACACAACTTAGTGTTGTTTTCCAGAAGCAAAATCTTGAAATCTCAGCAGTGCATGCAGTCTTAGAATCTGCCCTAGATAGTGCAAAGAATGCACTCACTGCTACCACACACTATCAAGTAGAACTTAGAGAAAAACTTGAGAGAAGAGACAGTGATGTTATTTACAAAGGGGTCAAATTGGTTAACAGCTGTTCCAATTCAGCAAAGGGTGATTTCAAGAAAATTAGAACAGATTTTATCAGTAGCCTTCAAAATAATGTGAACAGAAGATTCCCAAAGGAATCAACTGAAATAGTGTTTGCTTTTAAATGCCTCGGAATGAGGTTTATTTCAAATATATCAACAACAGAATTAGATTCTTACGGAAATTCAGACATTGAAACCTTGTTAAGGTTTTATGGTGAGGAAAAAAATCATTGGACGGAAGTATTAAATCACCGTTAGTAGACCCTGTTGTTTGCAGGAACGAGTGGAAAATCCTTAAAACACTTGTGCTTGAGCAGAAGTACCATAGAAATAGCATTTCAAAAACTTGGAAAATTACAAAACGATACCACGGTGAAATGTTTTCAAATATGATTGTCTTGGGCAAGTTTGCAATGCTAACTCCATTACAGACAAGATTGTGAGAGGGGTTTTAGCTGTCAAAATAATATTCACACAGCTGGACGAAATATATTGAAGGCATCTTCCCTGCAAAGATTAATGACAATCATGCTAGAGGGTCCAAGTATTGAAAACTTTGACTTTGCTAAGGTCATTAAGTTATGGTCAAGCAAAACAGAGAGGAGAATAAAGCAAAATGTATGAAATGAAATCAGCCATCAAGAAAGTAATGTACTGTAAGTTTGGCAATGCATTAATATTCCTTTAAACATTTCTTTTTCTCTTACATGTAAGTTTCCATCAATTTTAGAATTGGCCCACATTTATAAAGTTGATTGGCCCACAGGCCCTCTTTCATGAATGTCTAGCTAAAACACTGATTAAAGCACCTGATATAAGTGAGGATATGGAAAAAATAATTGAAAATGAAATGAATAATCCAGAAATTGGTGAATTGAATGATAAATTAAATGAATATATAACGCAAGACGAAATAGCCAAAAGCACAAGAAATTTGAAAAATCATCAATCATGCGCCCTGACAAATTTCAAATAACATGCGCGGATCCAGGATTTTTTTTGGGGGGGGGGTGAGTCCCACATATAAAAGGGAGAAATCTAACCCTTATAAAATGAGATAATCTACGTATAATGACCATATTGGTATATGTTTTGCAAATAACAGGGGGGTGGGGTCCGAACCCCCTCATCCCCTCCAAGCTTAATACCCGGGCAAGCTTAATATTCGGAGACCTGTCATTTGAAGCAAATGACCTGCATCAATCTCCTTTGAAGACATTTATATAGACTTCGGATGAACTCGGCGGTAGTATTTTACCTTATGGAGTGGATTATCCGAAACAGTTCTTTATCGGAGTTTATTGTGTCAGTTCGCCCATATATTTCTCATTTAACATGTGATCAAACAAACATTATGTTCTTTCCTATAACTTTTACTCGAAACTGTAAACATGGGTTGAAACTGGAGCAATAGCGGAACGTTAAATTTGCATTTGGGTGACGAGTACTTTTTTATTTTAAAATATGGAATTTGAAAATGAACGTAAACAAAACAAAAACTGTAGTAAACTTTATTTAGTAAATGAAGACAACTGGAAAAATTTAACTTTTTCTTTGGTGGGAAAACAATAGAATCAGTTTTAGATTTTAATGACCTCAGGTCTTCAATCAATCATTCTTTACGGCTGATGCCCTCTTTTTCGCCCCCCTTTTCATGTCATCCCACTTCTTCACTTCTTCGATTGTTCTGATGGTGAATGAAACCGAATTCACTGCATCGACGACGCTTCTCCATCCTTCTTTTTTCTTCCCGTTACTTAAAGTGTCTGTAAATTTCCCAAATAGTATATCGTTTTTTTCTTTCACTTTCGAAACCAATATCTCCAACTCTTTTTCGTTGAATCTTGGTTTTTTGTTCTTTCTCTCTTCCATAATTTCGATATAGTGTCGATAACGTCATATCAAAATTACGTCATATTTTAATGACGTCACACGGAGTGAGAGAAGTTGCGAACTAATCTCTTCAGTTATTGGGTTTTATGTTTATTGTAAAATTACATAGAAATTTACTACAATGAAAATTAAATTTACATTTTAGTTGACAAGTTTTTAACACTTATGTTAGTCTGCTCATCTGTCAATTCAGCAATAAGGCTAAGCTAAGACTAATAAATTTGTCAGAGGTGGCCACACATAACGGGAATATTGTTGTTTAATATATCTATGTATAAATGATACTTGAAGATACAAAGGGGTCACTCATAATTTAAAAAAAAACATGACCAAGACTAAAAAAGTGACAACATTACAAACAGCAATAAACACAAGATACATGTACATGTATATAACTAAATATTGAGTAAACCCTAGTAAGATCCGGGGGTGAGTTCAGGTGCTCCGGAAAGGTAAGCAGCTCCTGCTCCACGTGCGGCAGCCGTCGTGTCATATAGTCAGATAACATTCTTTTCAAATTATCTAAAAATATTACTTTCTTGTCAGTTTAATTCTTACGCCGACAGACGTGTGAGAAGTTGTTTGTTGCTGTTGCGTTGTTGTTAAACATCCCACTCAAGAATATTTCACTCATATGTAGACTTTACCGTGGGCCAGTGAAGGGCGACAAATTTTTGCCTGAGCTCGGCGCTGCTGGCCGTAGAGCAGGGAGGGTTCTTTAACGTGCCAACAAGTACTGTGACACGGGACCTCGGTTTTTACTGTCTCATCCGAAAGACAGGGACGTCCAACCGCGGAGTTGCGCTGCGGGATTCGAACCCCGGACCCCTCGGCTTCAAGTCGAACACGCTAACTACTCGGCCACGGAGGCTCCGTTAACCTTGCGGAAACCTTTCGTAAATTCCGCAAAGTTAACGGAGGTTTTGTTTAAAATACGGCGTTAACTTTTCGAAAAAGGTCCGTAAACTCTCCACCGCATGCTTTGTGAATATGGTCCCTGAAATATCTTATCAATTGAGAAATATAAACTTCATAGGCGGGTGCTGGTAGAATAGTGCCACTTAAAAATTGAAAGTTCGCGATAGAGAAATTGAAGTAATCTCTTTTGCCGTAAAGTTAGGTTTTCAGCCGTCCTTCACTGACAATCTCCAGGTGTAAGTCGAGATATGAAGCAGATTTGGCGATTTCCATGCTGTCCTTTATCTCAAGTTCATTTGAATAGATGCGATCAACATATTCACAAAACTGATTATTATTTAATGAAATAACGTCAACTTTATAGCGGAACGCGAAGTTAAAGGACCGAGCTAAGTTCTTGTCATTATTCTTTAGAAGTCCCTGTATGAAATCAGCCTCATACGAATAAAAAAAAACAAGTCAACAAGAATAGGAGCATAATTTGTGCCCATCGGAATGCCAACGGTCTGTTGAAAAACCCGCGCACACCAAACACAACAAATATTATGTCAATCAAAAACTCAAGCATTCTGATGATGTCTTTTTTAGAGAACTTTTTGTTAGAATCAATGGTTTTTCACAAAGTAAGGTTTTTCCTGTCTAGGACGAGATATTTGTATCTCGGTTCACCATTCTTCTTAACAAAACAAAGCTGAACTAATTCTTTTAAGTTTCTCTTTGAGTTTAGAATAGGGAGTAGTTGTATAAAGAGTTGAAAAGTCAAATGTTTTTATGCTCTTACATGAAGAGAGGAATCTAGATTGTATGTTCTCCAAAAGATCTTTAGAATTTTACGAATCCACAAATGATTCACACCACCCCTTGAGTAGCACGTATCACAATAGTATCGACGTCCGTCCTTAATTGCTGACAAAATAGACGTAAATAGCTTGGAAAGCAGTTTTGTGGAGCATTTGGCAGAACCTGCAATATACCGGTGTCTGTAAGGTCGATTATGTAATTTGGGAATCCAGTAAAGAAACGGGAGATCTAGTTCCTCATCTTTTGTTGGAATGCCAAAGGAACATTAAACAGATCCGTGATTTGTAAGGATTTCCTGCATCGTAAGTGTTGTCAGTGTATATGTGGGGTTCCCAATCGAATTGTCAATGCCCAATTCCCAAATTAAGCAGACTATGTAATGTGATCTGCATATAAAAACGATATTGTTGGGGACTTTGTCTGCAGGAACAACTGTATATTTGTCATGAACGTATGACAGGTGTTCAGCAACATTGTTGTCTTTGAAGACGGATGTTGCATGTGTTAGCATTGGCCGTCCGAGGTTTCAAATTCTAATTTGTATCAAAAACCTCACTGACTTCACCCGTTCCGAAAGAGGATTCACATTCTTCTTTTCGCGTTTTGCCCAATTTCTGGCGTAATCCTCGACAGAATCCATAAAAACTTTAAAATTGGATTTAGGCTCACGATATTTCGGTCCTTTGGCTAACATATTCCTTAGAGGTATGTTTTCAACAATGTTGAGGTCACCAGTTATAACGTAGCCAGCAGGAACATACACGAACGGGAATGAGAACATGTGCAGTCAGGAGGTTTTTATTTGCAATCATCAATGTCGAGATTCTGCAACACATGTTTATAGTTGAAAATTTTTGTTGCAATCGGTCTGGTTGATGAATTTATCGTCTGTCATTTTCAATGCTCTTGAAAGCCTTGATTCGACCACAGCTGTTGAAAGAGGTCGTAATATGCTGTCCCGTGTAAGTCTTTTGCACAGATGTTAGAAATATAACCAAGATGTTCACATAATTGTTTCAAGCAATTCCGTAACATCGAAATTACAGAAAATTGACCAAGAAGTTAGTGACCAAACAAATTGTCTGACAAATTTGATCGTAGTAACATTTGAATTGTTACAAAACGATAGGATTGAAACTTTAAATGACTTAACAGCACTCTATGATAATGAGGGAATATTTATTTAGTCATTAAACCTATTGAAATAAGACTTTTTGACTTTGGATAACGGAGGAGTGGTACCAAGCAGTTCGATGGCTGAAAACCGAATGACGTGCTCATTATGCCCCGATACTTGTGGCCCCTAACTGTACTTGTTAACGAAGATACAACCGCTGACAAAAATATTGTAGCGCCACTCCGTGGTTGGCCGTCCCTATCTTTCGGACGAGACACTAAATACCGAGGTCCCGTGTCACAGTAGGTGTTGGCACGTTAAAGAACACTCCCTGCTCTATGGCCGTAAGTGCCGAGCATAGGCAAAATGCGTAGCCCTTCACCGGCACACGGTGGCGTCTCCATGTGACTGATATTCTTGAGTGGGACGTTAAACAACAATACCCATACTACCACATGTTAACGGAGATTGCATCCGCTGACAGAAAGATTGTGGCAGAAACCTCGTAATCGTTTGTCTATACACAGTTCTTTATGATACTACTATTCAGCTGTAGGAGAAAAAAATCCTTAGAGCTTTCATGACCCAACTATGTATGAAATGTTGGCTCTCAGATATATCCGAGTCACCCAATCCATGCGTCAGAGGAAATCATTCTAATTCGTGCTTCTGAGGAAACCATTCTCTTAAAGAACATGTATGGAGCAGCATAGATTATGGCGGGAGCGGATCACGGATTAGTTCAGTCGCTAAGCATATCAGCCTATGGATACGAAAGAAGAAATCAAAATGGATCAATCGATAACCCAAGTCCACATTCACCTGAGTAAGTTTTGCATTCAAACGGAAATATTCCCGTTACAACACATCCAACAAGACAGGGGAAATATTCACGGGTGTTGCAAAGTCTCCCTCGAGGTACTGTAGTTCAAAATCTGGTACGTGTTGGAAATGTACATCAAAGCCAACTTATTCAAAATGAATCGACAGCCATGGATTATCTACAGCCGTACATGGTGTAAATTTGGACGAGTTTTTGTGTGAGTTTTTGTTGATGTATGCGGGCCAATACATGCAACATCACACAGACCATAATGCGACATTTACTCGTCCACAGACATACGGTATAGAATGTGATAATCATGTTGAGCCTTTACAGTTAACAAAATGTGAATCAAATATCGATTTTTTCCATATCCTCAACTGTGATTGAAATAAACTCTCACTGAAATAGTGTTCAATTTTTAGATTATTTAATATAAAATCATGATAGCTTACGAAAATTATTTGTTGAATCATATGATTGTATGGTATGGTATTGTTGTTTAACGTCCTACTCAAGAATATTTCACTCATATGGAGACGTCACCGTTTGTCGGTGAAGGGCTACAAATTTTGCCTATGCTCGGCACTGCTGGCCGTAGAGCAGGGAGGGTTCTTTAACGTGCCAACACCTATTGTGAAACGGGAACTCGGTTTTTACTGTCTCATCCGAAAGACAAGGACGGCCAACCGAGGAGTGGCGCTACGCGACTCGGACCCGGATCTTACGATTCGCAGTCGAACACGCTAACCACTCGGCCACGGAGGCCCCGACCCCAGCTGGTGAAAGAGGTCGTAATATGCTGTCCCACATTGGTCTTTTGGCTCAAACGTTCGCACAGATGTTAGAAATATAACCAAGATGTTCACATAATTGTTTCAAGCAATTCCGTAACATCGAAATTACAGAAAATTGACCAAGAAGTTGGTGACCAAAAAAATTGTCAGACAAATTTGATTGTAGTATCATTTGAATTGTTACAAAACGATAGGATTGAAACTTTAAACGACTTTACAACATTCTGTGATAATGAGGGACTACATGTATTAATTTTGTCATTAAACCTATAGATGTAAGACTTTTTGACTATGGATAACAGAGGAGAGGTACCTAGTAGTTCGATGGCTGAAAACCGAATGATGTGCTCATTATGCCCCAATACTTGTGGCCCCTAACTGTACGTGTTAACGAAGATTACAACCGCTGACAAAAATATTGTGGTGCCTCTGTCGCCGAGTGGTAAGCGTGTTCGACTGCAAATCGAAAGATCCGGGTTCGAGCCACGTAGCGCCACTCCGCGGTTGGCCGTCTCTGTCTTTCGGACGAGACAGTAAATACCGAGGTCCCGTGTCACAGTAGATGTTGGCACGTTAAAGAACCCTCCCTGCTCTATGGCCGTAAGTGCCGTGCATAGGCAAAATGCGTAGCCCTTCACCGGCACACGGTGACGTCTCCATGTGAGTGAAATATATTCTTGAGTCGGACGTTAAACAACAATACCCACCCTACCACGTGTTATTGGAGATTGCAACCGCTGACAGAAAGATTGTGGCAGAAACTTCGTAATCGTTTCTCTATACACAGTTCTTTATGATACTACAATTCAGCTGTAGGAGGAAAAATCCTTAGAACTTTCATGACCCAACTATGTATGAAATGTTGGCTCTCAGATATATCCGAGTCACTCAATCCATGCGTCAGAGGAAATCATTCTAATTCGTGCTTCTGAGGAAACCATTCTCTTAAAGAACATGTATGGATGTCATCAAATCTTAAAGAACATGTATGGAGCTGCACAGATTATGGGCAGGAGCGGATCACAGGTTAGTTCAGTCGCTAAGCATATCAGCCTATGGATGGATACGAAAGAAGAAATCAAAATGGGTCAATCGATAACCCAAGTCCACATTCACCTGAGTAAGTTTTGCATTGAAACGGAAAGATTTCCGTTACAACACATCCAACAAGACAGGGGAAATATTCACGGGTGTTGCAAAGTCTCCCTCGAGGTACTGTAGTTCAAAATCTGGTACGTGTTGGAAATGTACATCAAAGCCAACTTATTCAAATTGAATCGACAGCCATGGATAATCTTCAGGGTCTAAACTTGAGCGAGTTATTGTGTGATTTGTTGTTGATGTATACGGGCCAATACATGCAACATCACACAGACAATAATGCGACATTACCTCGTCCACAGACATACAATAGAATGTGAGAATCATGTAGAACCTTACACTTAAAAAAAATGTGAATCAAATGTCGATTTAAGAATATCTTGATTCTGAACACCTGTGATACTAAGGTCATCAAATCCTCAACTGTGATTGAAATATACTCTCACTGAAATCTTGTTCTATTTCGATTGTCATTTAATATAAAATCATGATAGCTTACGAAAGTTATTTGTTGAATCATATGATGGTATGGTAAGGTATTGTTGTTTAACGTCCTACTCAAGAATATTTCACTCATATGGAGACGTCACCGTGTGTTGGTGAAGGGCTACAAATTTTGCTTATGCTCGGCACTTACGGCCGTAGAGCAAGGGGGGTTCTTTGACGTGCCAACACCTATTGTGACACGGAAACTCGGTTTTTACTGTCTAATCCGAAAAACAAGGACGGCCAACCGCGGAGTGGCGCTACGCGGCTCGAAACCGGATCTTTCGATTCACAGTCGAACACGCTAACCACTCGGCCACGGAGGCCCCGAATCACATGAACTATGTTAACTTTATCTAATGTGATGTTATAAGCCTGGTATTGACGGAGGTACGCCAAGGATCTCCTTTTTAAGTCCTACTATTCTCTTACTATACAGGACCGTGCTCCCATGGACTGGTCTCATTTGCACAGTTTATATCGACCACCAAGTAACACTCCAAAGTTGTTGTTGAGTTGTTATTTAACGTCCCACTCAAGAATATTTCACTCATATGGAGACGTCACCGTGTGCCGGTGAAGGGCGAAAAAGTTTGCCTGTGCTCGGCACTACTGTGACACGGGACCTCGGTTTTTACTGTCTCATCTGAAAGACAAGGACGACCAACCGCGGAGTGGCGTTGCGGGAATCGAACCCCGGACCCCTCGGCTCGAAGTGCTCGAAGAACACGCTACCCACTCGGCCATGGAGGCCCAACACTCTAAAGTAAACAAGACAAGTGGCTTTTGCAAATTTTACAAAATAGGTAAAAAACAGTGATCAAATATTTGCAATAAAAAGGATTAACACCTAAGTATATCGATAATATTATTGTATCTACACAAGGGTTTTTTCCTATTTGGATGCCAATATAGCCCAGTCGAAGCAGACTATCCTTCAACTGAATGCCTATCGTTTGTTTCCGGTTTATTGGTTTCGTATCTCTCATCCATTTTGTTTAAAAAAACAAACAAAACTTCGTAACAAATTTGATTTCAGTCCCTCGCGGTATTGTAAAGCATTTGAAGTGAACAGATCATTAAGTTATCCGATACAATTGGGCGCTTCAAATGATGGATATTTTACATTACTTAATATAAAAGAGTTGTGAAAATAAAAAACAAAATGTAAACGGAAAGGAAACGATTTATTTCCGAAAAATTTTTACTCGCGCACTGGTGACAGGTTAAAAACATTTTTTCTCGCATTTCAAAATTTTTGACTTCGAGCCGAAGAGTCCGGGGTACGATTCCCGCAGCGCCACTCCGCGGTTGGCCGTCCCTGTCTTTCGGATGAGACAGTAAAAACCGAGGTCCCGTGTCACAGTAGGTATTTGCACGTTAAAGAACCCTCCCTGC
>JACSZP010019988.1:0-10158 GCA_016161895.1 Pinna nobilis
GGCTTTGCCTCGGTCAATATTGTTCCTTCTGGTCAATATCACAGCATATTAACCAAGTAAAAAGTCCCTAATAGTATAATATTAAAAGATTATTCAGGGGGGGGGGGGAGCCAACAAGTTTATTTCATGTATTTAGTAAAATTGTTACAAAATTGTTTTAATGTGGCTGTGCAAAAAGCTATTGACAAAG
Source organism: Pinna nobilis (assembly GCA_016161895.1). Classification (NCBI taxonomy): domain Eukaryota; kingdom Metazoa; phylum Mollusca; class Bivalvia; order Pterioida; family Pinnidae; genus Pinna; species Pinna nobilis. The sequence goes on from JACSZP010019988.1 coordinate 191, forward strand.
TGAGCTCAGAAACTGATGCACATTACATGAACATGGTAAATGACATTAATAATACTTTTGATGGTAAACTTTTCATTTAACATAATAATATATTGTAAGCCTAGCATCAAAGACAAAAAAATAACCAGCAGGGATCTGGATTTTTTTAATATGTAACTATAATATATACCAGTAACTCTCAATATCAAGTAAAGAAAACTCAGACCTTATTTTTCTGAGAAATCTCACATACTCTATCATTTTGATGTGTTAACAAGGCTCAGAGCCAATCTCAGGGATAATTAGATCAATCTCATAGCTTATGTCACTGATGATGTTAATGTATATAAGTTATCCTGCTGACAAAATAAATACAGAATACATAACATCAGTAAATAGGAAAACTCAAATATCATACAACAGAAAAGTATGGGATGCCTCACAGCTTGTATCATAGATAATTATCAGATACAGTGGACCCTCATGTTAAGACCACCTTGAAATTAAGACCATCAATAGTCAGTCTATTTATTGTTGATTTAGGCTATTTCAACTGCTTTTAGAAGATCACCTCACTAATCAGACCAATTCTAGTGAGTCCCTTTAGTGATCTAAACAGCAAGATAACACTGTAGTTAGGAGACCATCTCACCAATCAGACCAATTCTAGCGAGTCACTTTGGTGATCTAAACAGCAAGACAACACTGTAATTAGGAGACCACCTCACCAATCAGACCAATTCTAGAAAGTCACTTGAGTGGTTTTATTAGCAAGGTTCCACTGTATTCACAGCTTACGGGCAGGACAAGTATGATAACAAGTGATATCTGCAGCTTACATCAGTGATAAGTAGCAAAATTAAGATGAGATAAGTAAGCATATGTTCCAGATAAATAGTCAAACTAAGGAACTCACAGCTTATATAAAAGATAAGTAAGATAACCATGGTAACTCGAAGCTTAGGTTACGGCGGCATTTTTCACAAAGAATACTATGATAAAAATCACTGGTAAGTCCTAAGTGCATGAACATTTATATTGATTATTCGGCAAATTATTATTTTAGATACCGGTAATGAATATCAGCTTAAACCGAAATTTCTTCAAAAGCAGATTTCATCACTAGATGTCATTTTTTCAAGAAATATAAAAAAATTGATGAATTGAAAAATTGCTCATTCACTATCACCAGTAATTTTAATCATAGAACTTTTTTTTTTAAAGGGTTCCAGATTCTATAGACGATATAGGTTACATGTATCTTTATTAGCACATATTCTCTCATTTGACTTCGTTATTATTGTTGCTATTATGGAGGATCTCACTAAACATTTGTTCACTCATACGCTGATTGCCAATGAACAACTTCAAATTCTGGCCAATGTGTCAATTGTACTAATGGCCACTAAGACCCAACATACAATTACCCCTACTACAATCAGAGAGTTTTGGATGGCAGTGAAGAAAATGTGGGGCACATAAGAATTCAAACCAAGATGTACTGTAAGTCCTCAATGAAACACTGGCCACAAGAGAGTATACATACATGCATGCAATGTCTTTCAAAAATGAATTTACTAGCTTTTCACACAAAATAACAAAAAACATTCATATATCCAGTCATGTCTAGATAGGCATTAGGGAAACTTGCTAAATCTTAAGTAGCTTTTTAAAAATACAAAGAGCTCACAGAATAAAGTATAGGGCAGTTCATACTACCAATTTTGTAAAAATCAAATGAAAACTGTAACAAATTTTGCAATAAGAGATTTTGTTAGATAATAAGACCTCTATCTAAACAAGTTAAAAATATCGCCCAGACATAATTCCAGTATTCCTTAACAAATGAAATGAGTATGTTACCCAGAACTTAGGAATTTACTTGATTTGAATACTAGAACACATGCATCAAGTTAAAGTAAACTTTCTTTTGAAATATTTTGAATATATTTTGGATCAAAATTAAAATCATTTTTCCATGTAGGGATCTGTAGATGCTGAAAATGATGTGTAAAATGGCAGTCACATAATGATAATATCCTAATTTCTTAACACTTTTTCTAAATACACACCTAAGTATAACTTTCAAACTCTAAATTGAACATATGTACTGCTAGACATCAAAGCTTATGCTGAGAGAGAGAGAGAGAGAGAGAGAGAGAGAGAGAGAGAGAGAGAGAGAGAGAAAGAGAGAGAGAGAGAGAGAATCTCTCCATAAGTGGAAAAATAGAGAACTATTGCCATAGGTTAATTATGCTCCATGTCAGTGTGTAGACTGAACATATCAACATAGAGGCTAACAATGCACACTCATCAAATATCAGAACATTCACACTGTCTGGTTGAGGGATATTGAGTATTATAAACAGTATATGTGACGTATGTCACAAACTACATAAACACCTACATGTATTATCTATAACAAAGCTACACCTCCAGATATGCAAGGAATCCATCTTGATAAATATAGTTTACAGAAAAAACACACAATCTTGACAAACTTGTCAGCCATTTACAAAGCAGTTATTGAACGGAAAAAAGTTTTTACATTAGTATTAAAATGTAACATTCAAGTCCTCCGTAGGATTATGGATGCCTAAAAAATTAATCCTAACACCTGAATATATTAGAATAACTCCTGTCATCCCTATCTATGATTACCTATAACGCTTTTCTCAACACTATCTACCTTATAATATCTGTTTAGGTGCGCACTATGTTCTCAACACAATAGAGCAATTGTGAGGGCAAAATTCTGATTTGCAAGGCAGCACTATAAGAGCAAAGTACAAAGTCACTATATGGTTTAGTCCTTCTAAAGATAACATTTTTTTCCTCTGCTGAGATTAAGCGTTCAGATGAAATTTTGCGATCTGAGCTGTCATCTTAAATCATCATCACCAAAAGCTGTGCTTCTTATATTGTAACAAATGATAATTCATTTAAGGAAACTTTATAGTCCCGGCGTTACCCAAAATTTCATAGTCCTGGTATGCAACATGATAGTGCAGGATGACATATGGTTTTGGCGATATCCTTTGAGGAAATTCCTAATATTTGTTCTATTCTGTACTTTTTTATGAAAAAATTGTGTTCATAAATAAAATATTCTAAAGATGACATTCCTTTATAGCAGAGATTAATTCTGACACTCATCCTATCAAACTCAGGAAAATTCATGTTTACCCTTGTTTGTAATTTTCCCTCTTTTTTAAACAGGAAGTGACAACACAGCTAACCCCATAAATACCACTGGAAGTGACATCATTGCTCATTACATATTCAACATGTTCATGAGCTGAGTAAAGAAACTAAGTTCTGTAAAATTTACATATTGCACTTACATATGTAATGATGGAACATGATCACATGATTTTTGTCTATGTCAGTAAGCATTAATGCATTGCTGTATTCAAATTGGGTCTAGTGCGTATTTATTTCTTTTCTGTATGAATGATCACCGTTTAAAAATAACACTAAATACTAAAGCCTATTCTCTAAACAATGACTGAAATGCAAATCTTAAAACCAGAAAACTACTTAACCAAGAAAAATGTTCACTACAATGGGTTAATACCTGAAATCATCGGTACTTTTAATCAAATATTTTCAGCTACCTTAAAATACCAATAACTTTTATGTATCTAAACATATTTTCCCCTTACAAAGACTACAATCCTTGTAAAATTGAGGAACAGAAAGGTAGGAAAAAATACTTGATAAAATAATCCTGGATTGTTTGCAACTCCTACAAGATTTTACAGAAGAAATTATCTGTATCATCAATAATATATATTAACAATACCCTAACATACAGGATTGATTGGACAATAGGGAAAGAAATAATAAGCATGCTATATTAGGATATAGTCAGCAAGAGAACCAAGGGGAATAACTCTGAAGCATTAAGTATTTCACTGTTGAAGGGTAGTCCATGTCTAATACTTAATACATGTACATGAACATGTATGTAGAGTCTGAATGGTTATGTGATCTCAACAAGTAACACTGCTACACAAGTATATGGACAAAACATAAAACAAAAATATCACCAAAATAACATTACATGGTAAACAGTGATAAAATCATAACAAAAAATATACAAGCATATATGAAGATGTAATGAACAACCATAAATTGTATAAGATTCGACATATATCTCTTCATTTGGTAAAAAATAATTTGCACCATAAAGTTTGTTATCTAGGTTACAGGTTTCATAAGTATAACATTTATTATTTTACTCACACAAAAAAAATGTCTTTTTGTAAAATTACTCGGAGTAAGTTCATTTAAGAAGGGAAAAAGGGGGCATTGTCAACGGTGGGAAGGAATATTAAGAAAAATGTGTTAAACAAAGACATAAAAGCTATAAAAAGAAATTTTGTGTGTCAAAGAATACTTCCCAGGGTATTCACTATTTATGACATTAGGTGTTAGTATGGTATTAAAGCTTTGGTCTATAATCCATTAACAGACTTACATGAGTCTAAATAACAAAATAAAATAGTTTACAACAAATACTATGATTCTAAATAGAATAACTTAAAAGAAATATTACTACAAAAAATGAGTCTTAACGGGTAGATAAAAATCCCCGTCCTCCGTACCTAGAATTGTATACGAATCAAGGTCACAGGGTCAAAGATTGCCACCAGCACTGTATCCATAGCAATTTATGAAGCTATTTTCATTAAGCCTATTGTCAACATGACTAGTACAATGTACATGGTTAAGAGATGTGTAACCACTAAATTTAAGGATTCTGAGAATTTCCTTAACTTCAATTTCTTGGGCAATCAGAATTCAGTGTTAGCTGGAGATGAACAAATTCTTAAGTTTTACTCAATTTCTAGGTTTTATGATTCCCAAGAGACTAGGCAAGCATCTAAGATCCTGAATTATTCTATGATAAGAGGTGATACTACTTCCTGATAAAGGGAGACAACCCTGTTACCATAACATAGCGCTAGTACCCACACATCACCTGTACAATATTCTTATTCTATACTAACTTTCCACATAAACAAACCAGGCATAAGCCAATCTCAGACTCATACTTCCAGAGCAACTGTAAAAAATAACCATAATTCTACCCTCTGTATTTGTAAAATATATTAAATATCATCAGTTCTATGGTAACTGGTGTATTGTGATTAAAATCTGTTAGTACCATTAACAGTAACTCTTACAACAACAACTGTGGTCTACACACATCATAAAAGAACATCCTAAATTGAAGCTAAACCCACTCACAACTTCTGCAGACAGTTTGGACACTTGTCTCTTACTACTGACTTATATAGATTAGGGCTGGCACCATAAATTTAACAATTTACTCAAGTCTGAGAATTTTCTCAACTTTAGCTAATCCTAAATTCTAATTGGCTGAGAAGTTTGAGTTGAGAAAATTCTCAGACATAAGTAAATTCCTAGATTTTATGATGCCAAGCCCAGAGGACTTGCATACATGTTATCTGTGCCACCAATGATTACAGGGGCAGTAAATATCTCTAAAATCTCACAACATCCAGCTAAGCAGGTTTATTTGGTTAAAAATGAACAATAATGAAAACTCATTTTAGCACAAGTGATGTATCTGTTGAACAGAATTATAAGTCTTTATATATGTGGTTTATAAAAAAACAAAAAAAGAAAATTCTTGCAACAATCCACAGAACCTTATACACAGATAACCATACACACAGTTTCAGGCTAATATATTTACAAATTATAGATCTGTACCATTTGCTAACAATATATACAAAACAAAACTTAAGCTAGGAAAAAAATATGGAAACCAGACTTCTCATATTTTGTAAATTGAGTTACAGATAATATATGGTTATCACCATGCAGATAATTCAATACAGTAGTCTATTACATGAATGCTAGATACAACTGACAACAAGCTGATGGTAAGTGCTACTTGTATATGTTGCACATATGATTTCTTCCATTTTTAAGCAGATGAGAAACTCCATCCATTGCACAAATGACTTCTCCCATTTCCATGGTTTCCAAGTAAAGTGGAGAAATTCCATCCATTGCACAAATGACTTCTCCTGTTTCCATGGTTCCCAAGTAATGTCCAATCTCTAATTTGTCGTTCATCACCACACCTCACACGCGAAAAACAACCCATCACAAAATAGCCAATCGTAATGAGTATGGTAATATGCTAGTAGTGATTCAAACATTAGAAAGAAACTGCAGAAAGCTATGCTAATCCAAGTTATTAAAAGAGTTAGAGTTTCACACTTTCACTTTTTGCTCAAATTTCAAAAATTTTGCGTGTGGATTTTTAAAAATGAAAATACTGTGAACAGGGATGGTCAGCTGGGTGTCTGACCCACTACAACTTGGCGCCTAGCTGACATTACAAGGGTTGAGAAAAAAAATCACAAAGTGCCGAAAACTACATCACCGGTCAAATCCAACACTGGCATATTACCATGATCAAGAATTGGAAGTCTAAACAACATTTGCAGTCTCATATATACTTCTCTATCATGAACTATTATTTTTGTTGAAACCGATTAGGGTAAATGAATACATTTTTGATTTCTGGTGAGTAGTTTAAGAAAATAATTTCATGTCAGTACAAATTAAAGAAAGAAATAAGTTCCATCTCTGAAATCTACCCTCTATAATTTTTCTTACAACCTTTCTAAACCAATATATAACAATATTCTTAACAGATGGGATACATTTCTGTAGATTTTCTCCAAATGGCAAAGATTTTAAAGCAACATCCATGTTCCTAACATCTTACTTTAAAAACTTAGCCTCACATGTCTTACTTTTATCAAGTAGATATCTAATACAAAGGAACTCTTACAAGAAAATAGTAACTATGTTGTGGACAATGTGAAATGGCTGCTCAGAGACGGGAACTGATGGGAGAACAACTTACTTTTCAAAGAAAATTCAGGGAGAAATTAAAACATTTACCATTACACAAAAATAACCTAAAAGTAGGAATTCCTGCTTTTTAAGGAAAATTCTAAACTCTGCTATGGATATTTTATAATTCTGAATCACAAAAATGCCACGGACCAGATTTTCAGACAAAATCAACATGGTTCTATTTCGTAAGATCAAGGGGGAGAATTTGCTATTAGAGATGGATACATGAGATGCAAATATAGTGCATGGCTTCCATGCAGTGTGATGAAAAATATGGCATATTTTACTTGGTTGTGACTTTTTATTCATGGGGCGTGTATGGGGAGAAAAAGTGGGGTGGGATTGTGTTGATAGTGGGTCAGACATAAATTAACCGACTCCCTGCATCACTCCACACTCATCCTAGAAAAGAAGAGAAAAAAATTCCAGCTCGTCATTAATTGCAGAAGTGAGGAAAGAAAAGAGAGACAAACAAACAAATACATGTATGTAAGTCTGACTCCTGAGCTGGATTGCAAAGATAGTCATGATATATTACAAAAGATTATCATGAGTTTAAAAATCACCATGCATCATGAGTTTTAAAATTTGATGCCAGTTATAAAAGTTATCGTGTGGTTTAAAAGTAAACATGAGTTTTGTTGCTAATGTATAACACACTCAGTAATTATCGCTTACAAGGCAGAGAAAACATTCTCACACCAATCATTACATTCAAGTAAGGAAGAAAGAGCCTTCCCCAACAGAATAAAAAAAGTAAGGGAAAGCTTAGCCTGAGTTCAAAATCTGTAAAAGGTAAGGGGACTGTCCCTTTCATGTACTAAATCACTGTGCTATATGTATAAGGACTGGGCAAGCTTCCTGAGAACAGATCAAAGTTTACCTTCCTATATATGGATAAAAATGATGCAAAAAAACTGATTTTTTAACAAGTATCAACTGACAAGTACTGAGAAAAGTTGAACATGTCCAAACCAAAGTTTGACAGGCCTCCAGCTACAGGGCAGCTATATTCATGAAGCGCACAGCTTTGTTGTGCAGCCAAAGACAAGATGTGATTTATAATACACTTTGTTCTGGGCAAAGGAAACCTTCCTATATATATCAAAGTTTGACTGGCCTCCAGCTACAGGGCAGCTATAATCATGCATACCAGGGCTTAGTCATGTAGCCAAGTACAAGATAAGATTTAGAATACACTATTCAGGCATTCAGAGAAATACAAAGAAATATGACTAGCCTTGCAATCCATTCTTATATAAGTAAAGTATATAGGTGCATGTCAAATGATTCATTTGTTGGTGAGTTCAAAGTGATAACAACTCAGTTTGAATATTAGTCACTGCAAACACAACTGATTACAATAAAACCAAACCCATCAAAATATCTGGTTGGCAAAATCTAACATCTAAACATCTAAATCAAATCTATCTCTTCACTCGTTAACCCCTTGAATCTAATGAAATCTCTCCTAAATCAATGATTTAGGCAAATCCAAATGAGTCTTCAGGGGTAAATAGGTTAAGAGTGACTTTCTTGTACATACTCTGGAACACAGTTGTATGGAATTTGTGGTGGATTAAGTCTTGTCACAGAAATTATCTGTCAATGGTTCACAGTTATAATTCAATTGATACTTTGATCCTCTATGTAAAAGTAAAGAACATGTTCACTCAAAAGCAAAAACCTTCCTTTTACCATGAAAATTTGGCTCTTCTTGACTGAACAAATCAACCCTATCCTCAAGTATTGTGAAATTCTTACAAATGCTGTAAACAGACTCAAAATCTATTGCTTTGAGAGAAAGACCAGCATAATACCTTTTGATGCATGTTTGTGTACACGTGCAATATCTGTACAAATATAAATTACATAAACAATTGTACTGATGCAACAGAACAATTAGTTTCTATTGCCAAAAAAAGGTCAAAGGGAAACTTACCCAGACAGAATGGGTAGGATATATATAGATATGAAAATTACAAAATTATATGAATCACTTACATGTATTCTCCTGTGGTGGGGACAGGGTGAGTGGGCCCACATAATTTGCGGGGAAAAGGCCGACAACCCCGTTGACTTCTCCCTTCCACCAGTTGGCATCATCTTTATTGATCACATTTATCACAGCGTCTTTGTGGAATGTCAACTCGTCATCATGTTGTGGCACATACGGGTACAGAGCAATCACCTGGTCAACTGTCAATGAAACAGAAATAACAAAAGTGACATTTATGAGTGATGATTATAATACAAAATATCAAAATCAATAATTTGGGGGTTATGAAAAATATAAAAATATAAAAATCAATTATTTTGGGGTTCTCCCATTTATGTTTTAAACATTAATCAACTTCCACACATAAGAAATTCTGTGAAAAAAGCTTAGTTTTGTTTTTTGCTTTGCTTTGGTTTTTGTTTTCTTTTTGTTTTGTTTTGTTTTTTGTTGTTTTTTTTTTGCATATTACATGTACTTGTCCCCCTCTAAGATACAATTTGATACAAGATTTTTTTTTTGTAGTATCTGGATTGCTTTGAACACAGTGAAGTTTCTTTAAAGAAAATAAGATGTCAAAACAGCTTAGTCAAAATTCACAAGTCAACCACCTCCAAAGAAATAGGAACTGTTACTTTTAAGGGGATGGTAGTGGTGGTGGGAGTTCTTATCATACTATGTTACCGATCTTAGGTATGGTTTATGAGTGCATACAAACTAACAGAAGTACTGTTGGATTTCTAAATCCATTAGACCCCCTCATACCATTTGAGTGAATAGGCAGTAAAACTGCATAAACCTATCGTAATAATTGAAAGTGAAGAATTTTATTTCTATTTTACATGTATGTACATGTATTTATTAGGGCTTTTCACTAATAGTGAAAAGACCTATTGTTTCTGTCGTGTTTCTTATTATTATTATTTTTCTTTCTGTGAACAAAATTTCACGAAACTGGTACATTACATGACAAAAACGTTTATACGTTCTTGTTCGTTGTCTCAAGGACTAGAACTGGGCACTTGGTCATGGATTCCTAAACTTCACCAAAAAAACGTACAAACAAAGATACATTGCTGGATCC
>JACSZP010019990.1:0-15269 GCA_016161895.1 Pinna nobilis
GATGTCCCGTGTCACAGTAGGTGTTGACGCGTTAAAGAACCCTCCCTGCTCTACGGCCATAAGTGCCGAGCATAGGCAAAATTTGTCGCCCTTCACCGGCACACGTTGACGTCTCCATATGAGTGAAATATTCTTGAGCGGGACGTTAAACGACAATACAACAACTGAACACCATATATCTTTAGAATGTACATATGTCTGAGAATTGTTCTTAACTCTAGCCTCTCATCCAATCGGAATTCAGCATTAGGTAAAGTTGAGAAATTACTCAGACTTAATTAAATAGTCAATTTTATAGTGTCTAGCACTGAAATCTAGACATGCTACCTTAGGCCAACCCTTTAATCTGATTGGTTGAGTAAGTCAACTTAAAATAATATCAGATGTAAAAAAAAATTCTGATGTCTATTTTTCCTGTATCCTCGTCCTTCACTTTTTGTATATATCTTTTTATATGTGGCGTCTCAGAATGACTTTTTTACTTTTCTCTATGTTATTACTTTATAATTTATGTTAGTGTTATCATCATTATTATTATTATTATTATTATTATTATTATTATTATTATTATTATTATTACTATTATTATTTCATTGTGTATTATTGTTATTATATTAATAATAACAATTATTATTATTATTGTTATTATTATTATCATTATTATTATCATAATTATTATTGTGATGATGAGGATGATTATAATCATTTCATTATATTCATCATGATCATCATCATGATCATCATCTTCGTTATCAGCATCATTATTTTACAATCATATCATCTTTACGATCAAAATTGATATAATGATTATTATCATCATTATACGTACTCCCATTTTAGCACTGTGATTTGTATTTTCATTATAAATACATGTGTTGCCATCATCGCAACCGTCGTCGTTGCTATTGCGTTTTCCACATCGCCTTTGTTTTATGTCTTATTAGGTAAAGTACATATTGAATTCCTTGCAAGTCTGACTGAGGGAACAGCCAGCCTTACGCATATAAGTACAATGTTGTATTATTGCAGTGAACTCTATCTCCCGTCGTGACAAAACAATCATCAGAATTGCAGGTAAAAACAATGTATCACCTTGGTTTCACAATAAATGAATTAAGATCCTAAAGGATAAAGAAATCATGATATAGAAATACCATAATGTACTAGTCATTTTAACGTTCGGATTATCTCTAGATCTGACCTTCCATGTGCATGCTGAAGGAGAGCAGAATATTTCTTTAGACAGTAATGGTGTTTTATTACCAGCACATATTTCATTCACATGAAATTTAAACCCGCAACCGCCAAAATTTTATATTGACTTAAATATTCATTAGCCAGTAAAACGGGAATAAATTAGGCATAAATGACCATTTAAAGTACCGTATGAAAATACTAAGCGTTGCGGAGTCTATTTGAACCAAATGTTACAAGCGTGTTTCTGGATAGGATGTTATTTTCTTTTGTTCGTCATGATGATTTTGCTGACATTCAAGTTTTTGGATAACCATCATTTATCTCTCAAAGTACACGAATGACATAAAACACACGAGAAAATGTTATACTTAGTAATTAAAATAATCAAGATCAAAATCCCTTAATTTAATATTACACTTGTAGGTTAGAATGACAATTAATATATATACACTTAAATATTTCGCCTTTTATCTTTAAATCTTAATGAGGAATGGGCAAAACTTGATGCATATGTACTTTATTTTTCCCCCAATAAAAGTACCCTTAAAACCCACCAAACAATTGTACCAAAAGAACAAAATGGGTCAAACTACTCCAATTACCAAAAAGTACAAGAACAGGTCAAATTAGAGTGAAAAAGGTCTGTTTGAGTATTGGCGATGCAGTAATGTTTTAGCAATGCTGGGTCATTTAGAGTCTTATCGCGTGATTAAGCTTATAAAAATGTGTCCTTCTTTGCACCGGAGACTGTATTTGCCTTGCTGTAATAAGTCGGATGGGAAAATTCACATTTTTTTCACAGGAAACATTATAAAAACAACTGATTTTTCGGTAAATGTATTAGGTACTATATATAAACCAATTGATATTTCGGTAAATAAGTAATAGACAGTATTAAATGTTACTGCGGTCCTGTAATTTTGATTGGCAAAATAATAAAGATACCCACAAAAAAAAAACGTCGCTATAGTAACTTATTTTTTCTTTACATGATCACATTCTGGGAATCTGCATCATTTTGTCAACCAGTGTTACGGAACCGCAGTTACAGTTTAAGGGTCGATAGCCACAATTGATCCATGTTCATGTTTTTGAGTGACAGTATGGTATGGTATGGTATGGTATGGTATGGTATGGTATTGTTGTTTAACGTCCCACTCAAGAATATTTCACTCATATGGAGACGTCACCGTGTGCCGATGAAGGGCTACACATTTTACCTATGCTCGACACTGCTGGCCGTAGAGCAGGGAGGGTTCTTTAACGTGCCAACATTACTGTGACACGGGGCCTCGGTTTTTACTGTCTCATCCGAAGGACAGGGACGGCCAACCGCGGAGTGGCGCTGACGCGGCTCGAACCCGAGTCTTCCGATTCGCAGTCGAACACGCTAACCACTCGGCCACGGAGGCCCTTGAGTGACATTGCATGCTTCCATTACATTATAACGTGACACCTGGTCCCATCCCGTTAAAGATTTGTAATTGTTTTCCACGAAGATGTCGTCATTACTCTCGACTCGTCTTGGATTTGCGAGTGTTCTTCGGTTCCTCTTCAACTTTATTTGTTAAAGTTTCAGGTATCCATTTTGTCCTTTAGTTCAACATTACGTTCATAACTTAAACTGTGGTATGATACTTTACTTTCTAATCATTTATATATTTCTATATTAATTGTTGAATTTAAGTTAAACGTTTAATATGAATACCGAAAAATGTATTTTCGGGGTGAATGGTTGTGTTCTGAGGCATTTGAGTGTCTCGTGGCGTATTCAATGCAGAATAAGAAGTACATGTATAGACTATATAGACATGCAATGAAGTCAACGTGACATGGAAATCAAATTTGCTCTATTTCTTCACAACCAATACAGGTTAACAAACCTTAAATCTAGTTCATGCACCTGGTATTGCTTCGTGAAGTTGATTCTCATGTATACTGGTATTTCTTTCAGATCTTAATGTGTCTCTTAACAAAAACTCCGTAACTTGTTTTAATGAACTCGAATTTTACGTCAATCACAACTGAATGTATGGATTAGGATTTTTTAATTGAGGTTGTTATGAATACAGGTATCTGATACAGATGTAGTTCTATATTACAAATTATGATAATACCCCACAGCGTACCGTGTCAGGCTACACGAGACTTTTCGCGGAGAGTGTGTTGTAAAACTGTTTTATATATGTTTATATGTAAAAACTTATCTATATTTTATGTAAAGTAAGAGGGCTTGGAATTATAGCTCTCAAGGACTTCAAACGCACATGAAAAGAACACTCACTACATAAAGTGCTGTCAGTTTTCTTTCACCTGACGAATTCCTCTTTACAATTTACATAAGACGTTTTCACAGATAAAAGGAATTAATTTAAATAATGACACCTGGAAAAAGGTGCATATTTAAACGGATGCGCTTGTACGTTGTTTATTTCGCTCTTTTTGTAATACTGGGAATAGTTGCTGATGATCAAAGCTCTAGTACTTACTAAATCGGAGATGATAAAAGTGTAACCGCAGATAAAACGAGAAAGAAAAACGAGACTTAACTCTCTCTCTCTCTCTCTCTCTCTCTCTCTCTCTCTCTCTCTCTGTTGCTCTCGCGTTCGCTTCGGATCCGGTGGTCATGGGTGCAAACCGCGATTCTCTTTGGTTGTTTTTCCCAGTCCTTCGAATGACAGTAAAAACCAAGGTCCCGTGTCACAGTAGGTATCGAAACGTTAAAGAATCCTCACTACTCAAATACCATAAGTACCAAGCAAAGGCAAAAATTGTCGCCCTGAACTGGCATACGGTAACGCCTTTAAATGAAAGATTCTTGAGTGGGACGTTAAACATCAATTCAACCCACCAACAATTTCTGTCTCGTAATAAAACAAGATCATTGCTACCCTACACCGCTTAAGAATGCTGTAAAGGTAGATTAACCGGTAGTAATGAAATGGAGTAACTGATAACAGAGAAAGAAAACACACAGCTGTATTATCTGAGAACTTAACAATTGCCTCTTAATGGAAAGACAAATTTATGTTCTATTGCAATACATCTGACCTCAAGGTAATATTCTAGACAGCACAATTTTTATATGAACATACTCATATGCATATACTCATTTTTGGGGAGGTGAGTTTCAAAACTTCCCGATTGACTTTTATGAACTCAGCCCGAGGTCAGGGTCACAGATGTTTAATGTAGGGACGACTCCCTGATAACTAATAGTAAAAAAGGGAAAATTTAAAGACTGCATATTTCTGTATTCAGTAAAACGATGTGTTTTTAGGATAAACGTGCACTTACATTGCATTTTTGTTCCTACAAAGAAGGGGTCATGGTTTTCATAAAGCCTTAAAATATATTTTCCTATGATCGAAAGGAATTTTCAATCAGTGAAATATCGATGTCGCTCGACCTGTTGTGATAGCAGTGACATACGGATATGTCAATTTACCAAAGCATAAGAGTGACTATATATATACCCTCGACGGGTGTGGCAGGTCAAAAGGGGGCGCTTACTCCTCAATGTCACCTGATCCCACCTCTGGGTTTTACAAAGGGCCCAACCGTGGTCGTCCAAAACTCACTAGACGCGTACATCGTATCCTCGACGATATGTCACGTGGCGTTTGTGTTCTCTGTATCATTGACAGTATTTTTTAGGAATACAAGAGTTAAGGAAATGACCGACAACGTAGTTTTGATGTACTCGACAACTCATCTGCTCAGTGTGACTCACAAATCTCAGTTTGATTTCTAACAGAAAAAGAAAGAATAAAACATTTATAATAAAGAGATTGATCACTTTTTGTTACCTTTACCTTTGCATTTAAGCATTGAAACTGAACAGAAGCGACTTGTATATTTTGCAAAGTTGTGCTGTTTTAGACAAAGACATTGCATTCTTTTAAATTGCAGATTTTATCAGCTTGATGATTACGTCCAGATAAGTTGATCGGCCAGGTAGATATAACGGTGTTCTGTAAGAAAGTCAATAGACTAGACTTGTTTACCCCTTCGGCCATATTTCTGCTTAGATGCACTAATTACAGTGGACAATTAGGTTTAACGGACGAGCGCAGACTAAATATTGCATAAAGTGATCATCAAAGGCAGCCATGCTGTCTGATCCATTGAATGTCCGATTTGTTACAACGTCCATTACGAAACGGGTTGAAAATTACATGGACCATCAAGATTAAGCTATTGGCAGATCGTATGAGACGTATCCAAACTAACAATGTTCGAAATGCAGGGGAACAGGAAGTGAGTGTCTAGGTCAAGGTCAATAGGGAGTATCTACGGTTGCCTTACTTATTTATCAAAGGAGTCTATATAAATAATGTTGAATTTGTAATTCTTGATTTTACCTACTCAGCACATTTTAATTCTGCTTCAAGTTTTCAATTCCGCTACAACTTTCGTCACATTGCAAAAAATCATATATAAACAGTTAGCAAATGAAATATATCAATATTTACTACGTAGAATTTTTTTGTCGCTGAAGAAATGGTAGGTAACAAGAGAATTGGAATACTGCAGCTACATTACTATTAGACAAGTTACGACAAATCTCCTTGGTTGTAACAAACGGGTAGGAGGATCTTGAGCGAAACAAAGTAAATTGGGACCACATATGGATGGCAATGGTCAAGTGTAAACGTCTTTCCGTTTAAGAGAAATTCGGTTCCCTTTCATCTTGTGTCGTGTGATGTCTGTGTGAGAAGCAATTATCATTTAAAGCTGTTTAAAATACTCCCTTGCCTAAAATACGGTATCAATTAACTTGTAATTACAGTTCGTCACAAGATGAGGAAATGAAAAACGCCTTCGTAACATCTTTATTCGTCACCAGCCAAATATTTGTTTAAAATAAATCTGAAGGTCAACCCCGGGGCATTTTAAGTAATGGACAATGCAAGCCCTCTTAAATTGCTTCAGCTCTGACTAAAGGCTGGGACAGATGTTTTCTTAGAATAAAACAAATTTACACCCCATACGGTAGGGTTTGGCGACCTCTTCCCGTGTAGACAGAAATGCTTTAAATGCAGGTTTCATACACATTAAGCACCATAAATGTTGCATTGTGGGAAATTCCTCATTTTGATTTGTGAGTTGCGCAAGGTGTAACTTCGACCTTTGACCTTTGTGCAATTTGAAGGTTAATGATACATGTGTAAGTAAAATTTGACGTCAAATGGATCTTTTTTTCTTACCTTTGCTGTTCTGTCGTGTTTAAAGTATATAAACATGTACATATATTAATATGTATGTACCAATACATATGAATGGATGAACTGCCTTGGGCATTTTAGGTATATATGGCCTCTATTAAGATTCGTTTGCATATATTGTACGTGAATATTTCTCTGTTTTTGCCTTTTCCTTACCTGACAAAAATGTTTATTACTGTTCACTTGTGCGGACGCTTTAAATGGCTTTTTCTCTATTCTTGAAAAATGAATGGCCACCTTTACAGATCCCAATTTATAATTTTGTCCACATTTAGAAAATGCACGAGTTCCATCGATATGTGCGATTTTGAGTTTTATTGATATTCTATACAGTATCAATTTTGGGTATTTTGCGCGATTTATATCACATAACTGTTGACTGCATGGGTGCTTTGCAGAAGCCAAGTTCAGTAAGGACTGTCGAAACGGAATTCTTGTTGGGGAAAGTATAGAAGCGAACGGTATTTTTGATTGACTTACTGCAAGTGGAAAGCGTAGCAAGCTGACATTTAGTTATGCGCGGTCGAACTATAGGGGAACCGGATGTAGCAGCGCCACCATCTGCTGGCGACGGGCCTCATGTGATAAATCAATGAAATCAAGGGCTAAAAGAATCAATATAATGATTTACAACAAAATGAAACAACGGGATCTTTGATAATTAACGGTTAAAATGTTACGGATTATATTGTCTTTGCCAAAATGGCGTCAAGAAGTGCATCAACATTGTATGGCTGCAGTTATCACCCCTTTCGAAAGTTCGTTGCGCCGTAGATTTAAATCAAAGAAATATATATAAGTATATAGCAGCTACAATTTTAACAAACTTGAATCTGCACCATATATTGATGCTCCAATATCAACTTGACTAAATGTACTCTTGTTGTTCTTGAAAAGAAGATTTTTAAAGACATTTTCCTATATAAACCTATGTAAAACTTTTGGCCCTTTTTGTCGTCCAATCTTTAACCCAGTGGTCACCATTTGAATAAACTTGAATCAACGCTATATAATGGTGCTCCCATATCAATTTGATTAATTGCCCATTTGCTGTTGTTACGAAGATTTTTAAAGACATTTTCCTGTATCAACCTATGTTCAACTTTAGGCCCCTATTGTGGCCCCATCTTGACCCTGGGGGTCACCATTTGAACAAACATGAATCTACATCATACAATGATGCTCTCATGTCAATTTGACTAAATGTACACTTGCTATTCTTGAGAGGAAGATTTTTAAAGATATTTTCCTATATCAACCTATGATAAACTTTGGGTCCCTATTGTGGCCCCATCTTCATCCTGGGGGCCACCATTTGAACAACCTTAAATCTACACCATATAATGATGTTCTCATGTCAATTTGACTACATATGCATTTGCTGTTTTTGAGAAGAAGGTTTTTAAAGATATTTTCCTATATCAACCTATGATAAACTTTGGGCCCCTATTGTGGCCCCATCTTGGCCCTGGGGCCACCATTTGAACAAACATGAATCTACACCATATAATGATGCTCCGATATCAATTGGATTAATTGTACACTTGCTGTTCTTGAGAAGAAGATTTTTAAAGATATTTTCCTATATCAACCTATGTTAAACATTGGACCCCTATTGTGGCCCCATCTTGCCCCCAGCGGCCACCAGTTGAACAAACTTGAATCTACACTCTATCAGGATGCTTCCACATAAGTTTAGCGATTTTTGGTCCAGAGGTTCTAAAGAAGAAGATTTTTAAAGACATCCATCCATTTTTTAATGTTTCTCAATTATCTCCCTATTGATAAGGGTCTGACCCTTCATTTGAACAAACTTGAACCCCCCTCCCCCACAGATGCTTTGTCCCAAGTGTGGTTGAAATTGGCCTGGTGGTTCTTAAGAAGTAGTCGAAAATGTTCAAAGTTTACAGACGGACGGACAGACGGACGGACGACGGACAGAATGTGATCTGAAAAGCTCACTTGAACCTTTGGTTCAAGTGAGCTAAAAAGGTGATAGTTGAAAATACCAAGGGGACAATCAAAGTGCAAAAATCGAAAAGCAGAATAAATCATGACAAAAACAAAATGAGACAAAATAAAAACAGCAATCCAGACAACAAGATTTGTAAAAGCAAATAAAGAGAAACAATAACCCTCCAAAAACTTGGGATGAGTTAAGGTTTTCCGGAAGGTTAAGCAACTCCTGCTCCCCGCGCGGCACCCGCCGTGTCACATATTTACGAATATGGGAATAGGTCACAATCGATGATTGTCATAGGGGAGAAAAATTACATTAACAACGCGGACACATTTCGACACAAACTATTGATTAATCTTAATATGTTACTTCATTATAACGTTTGATAACACTTGTAAGTATATTGCGTAATTATGCAAACAGAATATTGGACGATACAGCGCCAGAGTTCAAAATCATATTAAATCAGGGTTATTCAAATGTTTGATCTATCGACCATTTTATTAATTTTGATGCAGTTCGGTTAAGTAGGGGCAGATGTAGTATTCAAAAATATGAATTTTATGTAAGACTTGTTGACATATTCAAAGCGTTCATTTCATTACTAACACAATTAAAAAATCATTAATATGTACACATAAAATCAATTTCACATTCATTTCAGCGCTTGAAACAATTTTACGACTATATACCCAGTTTCCGGTAGACATTTGGTTGCTAGGATTTCCGCTTCACGCGATGTGACGCACGCGATGTTTATTCAAAGAAGCTAGGTTTACAAAACATCACACATTCATCAAATGTTACTCAATGGAGGTAAACATTTTGTGTTTATATGTAACACATTTTATTGAAATTCTTACCTAATTGAAACTATAAAAATCGACAACAATTAGTATGTTAGCTTTGAGCGTAATGGGGAACGTTACCTTTATGTGTTATATACAGAACTTATGATATAAATTTAGAATAGCCGTAGCTTTTTCTGGACCGGAATTAATTGATGGAAAAGTGAGAAAATTATGTTTATGCTCTGTTGCAGTAAAAAGATGTTGGTGCATTTTGCCGCGAAGTGTGGGAGTATATGTTTTGAAAGATGTTTTTCATTTTAGTAATGAATAATTTGTTTCTATTAAGCTTTAGGGGATTGCGTATAACGTTTTCTAACTTAATTAAGGCCATGCCCACATGATTCATTGAAATCAGAAATATTCTAAAATCAGTGACATCATGTAAATTTACATTTGAAACCTAAAATGGAAATTTGAAGTTTTTTTGTGTGAATGAGAGAGACACGTTATTTAACGTTTTTACCATTCAGAAAATTGTATTACAGTGTATTTACTACAAATAGATTTAGATAATTATAGACAATTTTATAATATATAACTCGTGCAACTCGCACGTGTAATTCACCTTAATCAAAACGCTGTCGGTTCGATTAAGAATTTCCTAAAATAAGATAGTGTAAAATCGATATGAATTGTTTCAGTAGGAGTCGTTGCGTTTATAATACTGAAAGTGGTGCAAAAGTTCAGATCTCGGGTTTGAATGCACTCGGCGGAAGTGGCTTACATTTTCTGTGCTTTGGATGAGAGAGTAAAAACCGAAGTCCCCTGTCACAGTAGGTATCGGCACGCTACAGCAAAAAGATATTTCAATGGCTATAGGTGCAAAGCAAAGGCTTATAATTTGCCACGAATGTATTGTATTGTTGTTTAACATTCCACTCAATAATCTTTTACTTATATGGATACGTTACAGCGTGTCGGTGAAGGGCAACATATTTTGCCTATGCTCGGTAGGCCTAACGTGGCTGTAGAGCAGGGAGGGATCTTTAACGGGTCGACACCTACTGTGACCCGGGACCTCGGTTTTTTTAGTCTCATCCGAAAGACAGCTTAAAGCCAAAAATCAGGTGACGACGGTTTCCATTTAAGTGATTATTTTTAGTCAGACATTAAATAATAACTTAAAGAACCCGCACAAGCGGAGGAAGTGTGGGAATTATTTTTGCAAACAGGAGTTCTTTTCATTCAGAGATGCAAACAGGTCGTTTCTGCCTGAAGGGTTTTTATTGTAACCGTTTTGAATACGATCCTCGTAGATCATATAATTCATACTAAAACGGCCTCGCTGCTATTTTTACTGGGACTAGGGATTTTCATATGCAGTTTATAGACAGATTTTTATGACTATTGCACAGTCAGTTTTATTATAACGTTAATTCTCTATCCTTTCTTCGCTAACTATGTCATGCATAATCTATTATATATTTCTTCCGTGCAATGTAATAAATATATTTAAATATCTTCAAATTGTGTGATATCGGACCACAGCTAAATTATAAAACGGTTTAATTCTATTGCTACCTTTTCGAAAATGTAATTGGAAAAGAAAATTAAACAATATCAATTCAACATAGACTGCATTTTGCCAAATTTCTCATATCTTTGATAAAATTCTAAGTAGGGCGACTTTTTGGACCTCGAAATCAAATTATTCGTGTGCCGGCGAGACGGAATTATTGCGGAATTTGTTTTGAATGATTCAATACATAGGCCCTGGAAGTCGACGAGTTATTTAATACTGAAATATGTTATATATGTCCTATATATATCGTCGATCAAAATATCAACATTTTTTAACTTCTACTTTTGTTTTTGTCTGGTGCGATAATGCTTGTTTAAGTTTAAGTCTATCTCGTCTGTGTATCGTTGTACAAAGAGGGATTCTTACTTCTCACGTTGGAGACTTTTAGAATTTTATAATTCATACTGACGACGAAGGTTCAACATTACCTAAGAAACGGTCTCGCCTTTTATTTTGATTAGAGCGGGAACACCGTGTAAAACTGTGTCTAGTGAAAACAAATGAAAATGTTATCTATTATATAAGCGTGTCAACAATTACTGATACGTCGGGGTGAGGTGTCTGCCGGATCCGTAACAACAGTCATTAGAAATTCGCGTCAAACCCGCTTCAAAAGACATCAAAACTTTTTTACGCAAATCTGTAGCTTCTTAAATGATCACATAGAAAACAAATGAGTAGGTCGGGGCATAGGTAACTGCATTTATATAAAAATCGTTGACAAGGAATCCAATCTGCGATACTACTTATACACACCCATATACACTCAATCAAATAGCCGTTTAGAGGGCCCAAGGTCCAAAGAAAGGGCTTGAAAAGAAATTATGAGTGTAAGCGATTTGCTACCTTGCAAAATATCGCCACATAGTCATTTGCGTTATCAAAAGATTGGAGAGCAATTGTAGAAAAAAGTGGGAAAAATCGTTCATTACATTTTTATCTAATTTACTCCATTTTTAGTTGCAGTTTCGCCAACATTAGGACTCCAAATGGTCAAAATGGACCCCAATGGTCAAAGACGCAATGCCGAGCATAGGTCACACTTCGTCGGCCGTGGTGACCCCGATCTCCCTATAGGTGAAAGATTCACTAATGTAACGTTAAACAGCAATACTGCTTACCACTTACAGCTCAAGAAGGTACAGTTACCTCCCTTGACAAAACTGACAGACATGCCTCTCAGAAGGTCATTCCCTCGCCAAGCTAGGTATACAAATGTTAATGCTTGATGTTGACCTGTATTGCAGAGATTGCTCTTTCTTTAGAAGGCTCAATGTTTTATTTATAGCAGGAATTTTGTTAATAAGGGAAAATGAGGAATATTTTGAGGGCACATAAGTTACTTTGAAACCTATTTACATTACCTCTTGGGGATTTACTTAAATTTCGAGGGCTTGAAATATTACGTATATACAGTGGCTTTGCTGTCATAACATTGGCTAAGAATTTGTCAAGAATTTCTTTGATATGTTTGTTATATAAACAAACAGAAATGGATACTAAATATAGTGCGTATAATAAGAAGGGTAAATTTATACATCCCGTTCGTGCAAAATATAGGTCTTCGGGCTACCTGTATTGATGGAATGAAAACTACGCGTTTTTATTGAGAATGTAAGGTGTCTATTTCCTTAACCGTAATCACGTATGGGTGGTTAGACGAATGGGCGGATGCACATACATACGACAGTGCGCATACGTAATTATGTATATAACTAGATCTATGTCATGGATGAACGTTGTTCTTGTTGTTGTTGTATTGTTGTTTAACGTCCCTCTCAAGAATCTCTCAGCCATGTGAATATATCACTGGATGCCAAAGGTTTAATATATACAAAACGTAGGGTCATTGGGTACTGAGGGGGGGGGGGGGGGGGNNGGGGGGGTAACATACCTACACCTTATATGATTTCGGGCCTCTGTTTGTCCTGCCCCATCAGAAGGACAGAGAAAGTCAATCTCCGCCAAGGTTTGAACCTAGAACCCCACGGCATAGAGTGTGTCATTAAATCACAGATCGAAGAGAGACTTCTGTCTCAAGCCATTGAATAAGTTATCGAAATGCACCGATGTGTATCGATGTCTGCTAGGCCTAATGGACTGATTATTCTATCAGCTTTATCAAATGCCAATAGTTATATAATAACAGTGAAATAGATGACGGTAACCTTACACAATAATAAGAGTGTCGCTCTAAATCCATTATCACCGCCACAACATGAAGGCAAAAGTATACATGTTAAAACAACAAACACTATCAAATCCATACATTGTGGTTACACCCTTGATTTTAGTTTAATTAACAAAACATTTCCCGAAGTATGTAAAACTTGGCTCAACAATTTTTATAGCAAACAATGAACTACGACGATATATGTTTGGAATCATAAAAAAGTACACTTTTGAAAAGTTTGAAGAAATGAAAATAAAATTCTTTCTTAATGCCAAGATAGGTGTCACGACGATGGCGTGTACATTTCCACATTCCTGAAGTACATGTAAACTGTTTTTTGGGTTCTGTGCAAATATCTTGATTTCAAGCAGTGTAAACATAAACCATACAGTGTCTTCTATACTGTCAACATGCCAAACCGCATATTCTGAAAATCAACAAATATTTAACATCTTTGTAAATAAAGGAATTTTACCCACTTAAGTACTAATACTGTCATTTTAAATTAATTATTGCACATCGGGAATTGAAATCGGGTACAAATCCACAATGTAGAAGGAGTATTTTTATTTGAAAGAGAGAGTAGCTATACTATTGAGATGTCTCACTTTATCTTGAAATATTTGCATATTGATCTAAATATTTGACGATAAACCGGGAGCACTGCGTGTGCGTTCGTTTACACGTCTCGGACTGGTACATGCAGTTTATACAAATTAGAGTGCACCTGATTACGCTGCATTCACGAGCTCATGTTACAACTCAGGAGCGCGGACTTAAGTGAATACTATTGCCAGGTAATACATTCACTGGCGCTTTCCCTATATAGTACTTGGGTGTAAAGACATGCACCTACGATCTAGTCCCATGTATTTTCTCCAGTCTTTCTATTTTCGCTTTTCCCAACAGATACATACAAATGTAGTCAATAACACTTTCATATATAATTGCATGTTATCTAGAAAGAGAGCTGAATAGCTTTAAACTGATTACAATGTTTCATGTAGTGTCATGGGGTTTTTAGACGCGCCCGAGTCTGACTTCCCGTGTGTGTGTATGACTTCTCTTTGTAGGTACTAAGACGAAGATGCGTGCATTATAATTATGCTGAAAGCATTATACTTAGGTGGTACTTAAATGTATACAAATGGAGGAATTCAACATACTATACTTACACGTTACATGGGCATGTTGCTGTGGTAGGCCTATGTAATATAGAATACCTGTACATTTGCGACTGTCAACCGGTGCACCGAAATGCGTATAATATTTGCATGTTTGTCTTTTTTTCTTTTCTGTTTTGTGTTTTTTTCCCCCGTTTAACGACGCACTCAAGGGACAAGTGTCGAGCAAAGGCAAACCTTTTCGCCCTTCACCGGCACACGGTGACGTCTCCATATAAGTGAAATATTATTGAGTGTGACGTTAAACAACTGAATACAACCAACAACCAAAATTAGTTAGCATAACGCAAAAATCATAAAAGCAAATGAAGGTATTTTAATGGCTAAAAACATTTTCTTGTGATCGCGACGTGTTCGACAATCGTTCATTCTAGAGAAGCAAAATCCAAACTCTCAATTTTTATCAGATTATTGTTCAAGAGGTGCTTTTGAGCCTTTATACGTAAGTACGAAAATAATAGCCGAAGAAATTATCATGCAAGTCTTAGAAAATTACAACAGGTCCTCATCGTCCATGTAAGTAATACCAGAGACGTCCCTAGTATTACTAGGATCTGTCTGGATTATGAACATCACATTAAGATCAAATAGTAAAACCACAGAAGGCGTGGCGTGTCTTCCCGAGTCAAGAGTGCAATTCAAATGTTAAAGAATGATTGAAAACCTGACTGCTTTGGGTGTACAATAGAAAAATTTAAGTATTAAACGACGTACAAGAAACCTGCTGAGCTATGAATTTTAAGAATTTTCATTCAAAGTCTAAGACTCATACCATAGTTTGGTTATTTTCTCTCGATTTCTTCAATTTCATATCTGCAGGCGAAATTTTCTTCAGGATACTTATGCGTTAAGGGCATTTGTCCATAGACACTCTCTTTAAAATGACCTTGGTTGAAAAAAAACCGCAATACATTAACTGCGGTATATAAGCCGCATATCTATAAAAATTATTGGTTATGTCCCTGCTTACTTGTGATCATTGCAAAAAAAAAAATTGAATTTATAAGAGTAACCAACTGACACTTACTATCCTTCAATGAGGATGCTTTTCACCATTTCTTCGAATGCAGGAAATATCAACTCCGGAGAAATAGACTATTTGAAAACTTGGCAAATTTTCAGCCTATTACTTTACAGAAACTTCTATTTGGCGA
>JACSZP010019991.1:0-10646 GCA_016161895.1 Pinna nobilis
TTTTTTTGTACTACAATGGAGTTGGTCTATAATGAAGTCAAAGGGGATTGACTTGACTTTTTTTGATTTTTACAAAACTAGGAAAAGGGATGACTCAATTGTTCACATATTGAAATGAATACTTTGGGATCTTGCTATAAGGATCACCTAGATCTGTGTTTTGGACAAGATAAGTGTTTGTTGAAATGAAGGGGAAAGGTTGGGTAGGGTAAATAAGGAGGAAGTTGATAAGTTTCATCTTTTCTAACAAATAAGTAAGTAAGTGATTACAAAGTGATTTTACACATGCAGGGAAATCTCACTAGAATTAGTAAAAATATGCAAGTACCAGTAGAGTTTCGTAGTGAAAATTGAAAAGTGATTTCAGAGACACCAAAAACTATTGAAAACATTGATAGTTTGTTTTTGTGGTGTAAAATTGGATAATCTGTACCCAAGTATGTGTTGTTCCACTGACCAAGACAAATTTTTCCCATAAATTTCAATATCAAAACTGGGTCCGCAAATGTCGATTTCTAATGGTTCAATCACTTTGTTATTGGTTGATATAAATAAGATTATCAGTTACATAAAAACACTTCCTTGATCAAAATAACCGGTAAGTTACAGGTATCTCAGTGGCTTATGATATAGATAAAATTTATTACAAGAGGTTCATCTTTTTTTAAATTCTCATTTTTTATTCTTTAAACTTTTTAAAGATTACTACTAATTCAGGCTTGACAGGAAAGAAAGAATAGATTAAATAAATCGCCAAATCAAAATTTATGCATTGAGTTTCTGTACACATTTGCATATATACAAATAATTAACTAAGGAACTGGTAGGCTACACATGATTTTGAATTTTTAGAACTGTCTTATAATTTTGAATTCCTCTTCTTCATAAATGAAAAATCATGTCATCTTTTAACCCTTTCACCCCGAGGTATCAAAGTAGTATGCTCTTTTCAATAATGGGAATAATAGCTTCCTCAGTCCTCACCCAAAGTAATCCCCTTCCCCCCCCCCCTTGAAAAATACACACACAAAACACAACAGGAACAATATCTCCCTCAGTCCTCTCCTCTGAGTTTCATCTTTCACAAACATTTTTTGGTACACATTTCTGATTTCTACAGTCCATCATTGTACAACTTTGTTCTTTATTCTAACTTCTCATGCTACATTCTGCTTTACCTACAGATCTTTGCGTTCTTGATTAAAGCTTGAATACTAACTAATCCCAGTGAGCTCTGAAGGGAATCCCCAAAGGTCAAGAGTGTCTACTCCTATACATACGCCAGTTAGCCCTTCTGAATTCTTCAGGCCGAATCACAGTTGTCATGGTTACAATGAATTTGTATTCTCATTTGAGAAGGTTTTGGATTTTGTTGACACTACTTTTAATGCTGTAGAGATACTAGGAGTAAAATTGATTTAATGTGATCAGATTTAATGGAAATTCTTAGTAGAGGAGTTTTATTGCCTATTTTGCCTTGGTGCTGCCTTTTTCTCCAGTATTTTCACTTTTTGTCCTCATATGTAGGCCTACACATTTTGATATCCAGCAATTTCAGAAGGATTTAATCAATAATGTAAAAATTGGGTAAGGTACATGTAAGCAAATACATGCTTATGGATCTTAGATTGTCATTTTATATTGAGGAGTTACCTCAGGTCACATCACCTGTGACCTGTGACCACATCATGAATATCTAGAAATCATCTTCACCATAGTAACCTGCCAAACATTCTACATAGGTGAATCTTCCATCCACCATCATCATGCAGCAATGTAATTCTCATAATATTTATCAACTATCTAAATAATCAAGATCAACCAATCATCGGCCATGCACAGATCAACCAATCATCTGTCATGATAGAATGCACCAATCATCTTCTAACCCTTGATCAACCAATCATCTGCCATGCAAAGATCTAACAACCATTTACCATGTAGAGATCAACGAATCAGCGTTCAACCACAGATCTCATGAGCTGTCATTCACAGATCATCCAATCATCTGCCATACATAAATCTACATGTACCAACCATCTCCCATGCAAAGATCAACCAGTCATCTTTTAACCAAAGATCTCATAATCTGCCATTCATAGACGGACCAATCATCTGTTATGCACAGATCAACCAAACATCTAGGAGGAAAGAAGAGTCAGTAGAACTACATGTAGAAGAACTATGAGATGAAAAATTCATCCTACATGTATCATGTGCTCATTATCAGATGGTCACTCCATGATATTACTTGGTTGCACATGCGTGTTTTACATCAACAGTGCATGCCTCCCACGAGATCAAACATCTGTTGGTTGGAGCAGTCATATCATTGCGGTCCCCTGCCATGCTCTGTCCATGTGATGCTGCTTCAGGCATTGCTCTTCTCAGTTGCTATTTGTCAATGTACAGTAAAATCTCGCTGTTAAGACCACCTAAGCGACTGGTTCATACTGGTATGATTGGTGAAGTGGTCTCATAAGTGCAGAGGTTAATCTAGTCTAGAGATAGAATAATGGTTACCAGATTGAATTTCAATGGTCGCATTTCAAGGTGGTCTCCTATATGAGATGGCCTTTAGGCGATGTTTCACTGTATTTTGTGTTGCACTATGAGTATGACTTTGTTTCAAAGTGTAATGATTTCTCATTCACAACTTCATTTGATGTTTTGTTGTCCTTAACACTGGTATATTTAGTGCAAGTCTTAGTACATAGGTATATTTGGGGGGGGGGGGTGCAAGAATGTTCTAGTGTGGTTTGAAGTGT
The DNA here is from genome assembly GCA_016161895.1 of Pinna nobilis. Taxonomy (NCBI): domain Eukaryota; kingdom Metazoa; phylum Mollusca; class Bivalvia; order Pterioida; family Pinnidae; genus Pinna; species Pinna nobilis. The sequence continues at coordinate 2,769 of JACSZP010019991.1, forward strand.
GATTACCATTTCCTTTGGGAATGCCTAGCCTAGATGTATTTTTTATTTAAAAATGCTTTTGATAAGGTTATACAATATTTACTCAATAGTCACAGTGTTATGAATGCCATATCATGATTTTGTGAACAACGTTTTCGTATTGTCAATTATGTGTCTCATTCACATGATCAGTAAGAAATACATAACTATACATGTTCATTTCTTATATAGAATTTTCTCACTAAATTTTAGTGTTTATTTTCTACATGGATAAGTGCATAATTACATTTAAATGTCATTTTAACTACCGGTTTCTGTATTGACATTGCCAACCTTATATTTGTGCATACATGTACATGTTTATGACACAATACATATAAGGCCCATGCCCATACACGTACATGTTCACACCCTTGTAATTGAAATGTATGTATATAAGTCATTTACAACTCACCTTGGATCTGCCAGATATTTAACCAGTTTTTATGAAATGTTCAAATTCCTAATCTTCCTTCTTTGGTTTAAAAAGGTAATGTATGAATAATTTTATAATCAGCAAAGAGACATTTACATAAAAAAAAATTGATTGTGCATGTAAATTGTGATTGTCAAATTTTTAAAGGGAATCAAAACAGAAATGCATTTTTTGTTTGAATGGAACAATAAAGGATTTTTGCCCCCCCTTTCCCCCTCTTGAAATTGATCAGTAGTACTGGCTCTTCAGATTATTACAAAGTTGACATTATTTTCACATAAACAGTAAAAACTGAAACCAAACTATAATAGGCTTACAAAAAGGCGAGACTCCAGGGATATTAAGTTGAATATTGATTAATGTGTGATTGTTTATCTCTAATGTAAGTGCAAGCAAATTTAACTTTATATTAATATTTATAAATGTGTAACACATATGTTCAAACAGTTCACTAAAATTTAAAAGTGTATGTCTGTTGGTGAGAAACTTCTAGAATATAGAGAGTGTACATTAGTGTCATTGACTTGTAAGACTATTATTCTTTTAAAGAGAGAGAGAGAGAGATAGAGAGAGAGAGGAAGAGAGAGAGAGAGATTCCCAGTGTAACATATAAATGTAAATTTCCTTTGATGATATTTAATTTGGACTTATTGGCAGGATAAGAAAGGAGGGTTCTAATTACAATGTACCGTACCATCTTATTCTAAGCTGATTTGATTGTAAATCTTGGTTGCTCTGCATATAAGGCTTTTGCAACCATTACTGCGTTAGTTGAATTTATTATTGTGCAGTTATTGGCTTTATAGTGGGGTAGTTTTATCTTATTTTTCCTGCATTATTTGACCTTGCCAAAGTTGAAGTTAAGCTTCTTGAACTTGGATGTCATGTAGTTTTGTGTTGGGATGACCTTTTATTTCACCCCTTGGCTTTGGATAGAACAAATTATATTGTAGAACCTCATCATATTTGGCCTACGTTAGTTGACCTTGCTAAAATTGACCTTCAGCTTAATGAACTCAAATGTCTTGTAGTTTTGTGTTGAGATAATCTTAGTTCCACCTTTGACCTTGAATGGAACAAGTATAAAAAAAAAGTATATTGTAGATCCTCCTCACATTTTCCTACAGTAGTTGACCTTGTCAAGGTTGTCCTTAACCTTTTTGAACTTAAGTGTCATGTAGTTTTGTTTTGAGATGACCTTAGTTTAGTCCTTGACCTTGAATAGAGAAAGTGTATTAATTGTAAGAAAAAAAGACAGTCTATTTTTCTTGTAATGTGCAAAGTTAGGTTATATGACTTTGACCTATACTTAACGAAGGCAGTGTGACCTTTCACCACGGCATACATACCCAGTAGTCTTACAGATTGCTCCAAAGCTGAAAGACATACTGGTAGTTTCTATTAAATACATGCAATTTTTCATAGCTTCAGCACTCTGCCTATATTAATTTAGATTGTGGTATGGAGTTATAGTTTTCAATGCAGTATAATATGTAAAAAGTTGGCTAGTAGAACCTATATGTATGCTCTTGTCAGTTAGTTGGCATTATAAACACAGTAGCCAGAATTGGAAAATCTCCATGACTTGTATAGGGTGATTGATGCAGTATATTTTGGATGAATAACTCCTGGTATACCAATCAGAAAATTTAATGTAACACAAGCTTTCAAGGCTTCATGTACATGTACCTGTTCAAAGAGATTTTCTCACCAAGACGATATATAATTGCAATCCTGACAATCCACAAAAATATAACTTGGTGATGAGAAGAGAAAAAAAAAATGACAGTATTCAACATCATGCAATAGCAGTTTTGGTTGCCATGGAAACAAGTATATGTGGAAAGGTGTACTGCCGTTTACAAAGTTCCATTTATAACCAAAGTACAACATATACATGTACTGATTTTCTCATTGAGTAAGAAGAATTTAATAGCTTTACGGTGTAGGGGCTTCCAGTAACATTGTGTAAAAGGCTTCTTAATTGTCAGCTAGTTGAGACTTGAGTCAGATGCGACTCTAAGAAATATATGCTAACTAATAGTGACTGTCTTCTTTCAGTGCAGGGCAAATATTTCTGTAAGTTGCCATATCTTCTTTTTGCCTGAATGCTGCAGACTTCCCAAATGCCTCTATGCTTTTGCCATGCTTCATTTTACTATTACTATTTTCCCAGTCTCGCACATCTCATGTTTAGTATTGGAATTTTTTAAGAGAAATTTGTGCTTTGATACTGAAAAGACAAATATCGTTACCTACATGTATATGTGTGGAGCCTCTGTGGCCGAGTGGTTAGCGTGTTCCACTTCGAATTAAAGGGTCCAGGGTTCGATTCCCACAAAGCCACTCTACGGTTGGCCATCCCTGTCTTTCAGATGAGACAGTAAAAACCGAGGTCGCGTGTCACAGTAGGTGTTGGCATGTTAAAGAACCCTCCCTGCTCTATGACCAGCAGTGCCAAGCATAGGGAAAATTTGTTGCCCTTCACCAGCTTACGGTGACGTCTCCATATGAGTGAAATATTCTTGAGTGGGACGTTAAACAACAATACAACACAATCAATGCATGTATACGTACAGGTTACAGTAGAATCTGTTAAAAGCCTGGAGGTCGCTATGGTCGAGTGGTTAGTCCATTTGCCTTCTGATTGTAAAATTGCGGGTTCAAATCCTAGCCACGCTACAGTTGGCTGTCCAGGGCTGTCTTTTTGATGAAACAGTAAAAACCGAGGTCCTGTGTCAAAGTACATGTAGGTGTCGGCACATTAAAGAATCCTCCCTGTTTCTCTGGCTATAAGTGCCAAGCACAGGCAAATATTTGTCTCCCCTTGACAGGCACACAGTGACATCTCCATATAACGGAAAGGTTCTTGAGTGTGACATTAAACAACAGTTCAGCAAACCAATTACTGGTACTTGTAAATTGCTTTGATCATTGGGATGATGTCTACAGCTGTCAAGATGTGGTCTATTATGGCTGGTGGTGGCTTAATGCAGGTTTTATCTACATGATATTTCTTACTTTAGAGAGGTGAATCTAGTTATTTAACCCACACTGCACATATTGGTGTGTCTTACATGATGGGCTCATCTTTTGATGTATGGTATCTAATGAAAAAGAAAGAAAAAAACATAAACTCTGTTGTCATCAAATAAGTCATTAGTACTTCATACTGAGTATATGGAGTCATTGCTCTTGATCCATCACACAGGATCCACCTTCACCCTCCTAATACATGTATGGCTATATATATATATGTAAGTTACATGTGCATTCAGGAATTTCATGTACAGGTACTCAATATGTGTTTTATGAACACAATCCTTACACGTAATACTGTACAATCGGTTATTAGCACCTTTAGGTAACCCTATTTGCTGCTTTTCTTTAAAAGGTTAAAGTCAATTGCTCTTGCTTTGATTGGCAAATTTCCCGAAGCTGATTTGATTAATTCAGCCGTTGAACCTGAATAGCGCATTTCCCAGGTGAATCCAAGTGTGACAGGCATATCTTGTCATCTCCATGCAACATCTACCTGTACCTCTGCCGATTTTAATCGCACAATTAGGGAGGAGAAAATTTAAACTATTTCTGTTGTTGTAATGTCGCCATGGATCACGGACAGTCCAAGATACACCTTTAACGAGCAAATGTAGTACAGGTGAAATACTGGTCTTGTCTGGGGTTGACAGCTTCTTTTCACCTAATTGACTGATCCGGTAATGTTCTTACACCTGAACTTACTCAGGCAAAGGTGTGTCTTTGAGCACGTCTTATCCTACAGTTGTAACAAACCCATCTGTCCAACCTGACGAGTGATATTTGATGGTCTACATACCTGTATTTTACGTCATGACTTTGATGTTTTCATCTAGTGTCTTTGAACCCATAAACAGGTATGCCCACAGTCCCTTTCAGTTACAATATAGTTAAAATTGACAATATCTTTATGGTTACTGATAAGACATCGACAAAAAACAAAACAATAACAACAACATTTGAGCATGCATCAAATAAGTATATTGACCATATTTGTAATGAATTTGAGTTTAAATGTTTTTACTGATGTTGATTACATATAGCATACATTGTAGGTCTCAGATTTCTTTACTACGGGACACTGGGGCCGCCATGCCCTAGTGGTTAGCATGTTTGTTTTCTGACCAAGGGGTCCAAGATTTTGAATCCAAGTCACACTGGGGTTGTCTGTCCCTGACTTATGGATGAGACAGTAAAAACTGATGTCCCGTGTCATAGTGGGTATCGGCATGCTAAAGAACTATCTGGGCTCTAAAGCTGTATTTACTATTTGTCACCGGGCATAGGCAAAATGGCTCCATATAAGTGAAAGATTTTTGAATGGGACATTTAATTACAATACAATATAATACTATGGGACACTGCATCCCCTAGCTGAGCTATGCTTGATTCATCATTCCTATGATCACAAACAAATTATAATTTTTTATCAGATAATGAGATGTATTTTCCCCGTCTTTATCTTTTCATTCAGGATAGAACAAGGAAGTGAGTGAGCGATCTCTGATTGCCAAGTGAAATTAACGAGATGAAAAGCAATGAATTTTTAAAAATCTGTTGCCCACAACAATGTGAACGTAGTCCCAAAGGTCATATACATGAGTTGCATCAGCCGTCAGGATCAATAGGTTTTAGATAGATCAGCTTCTGAATAGTGGCTGAATTTAGTTTCAGATTGTTGTTGATGGAATTGGAGGTCTATGGCAATAAATGACAATAGATTTAAATAAATTCTCATTTCTGCCTTGGAGATAAACATTTTACCTATGTATATAAATAAAGAGTTGGCTCTTGCAAATGTCGAGAAATTATCTTTTTTCTAAACCCTTTTAATTCCACAGACCAAATTGGACTGGTCTTAGACAATAAGAAAAGAGCATAAAATTATGATACATGTGTGTACTTGGGGTTGAAAGGACTAAATTGGAATGCTGGTGAATAGAGTTTTTGAGGGGCCGCCATGGCATTGTGGTAAGCATATTTGCCTTCTAAGGTGGTGGCTTTGAATCTGCATCACCCTGAGGTTGGCTTACCTGTGGATAAAAAATTTAAAGCCACGCCCAAGGTTCTGTGTCATTGTAGGCGTCAGCACCTTTGGAACTCTCTGCTCAATGGCCGTAAGTGCCGAGTACAGGCCAAATGTGTCACACTTAACCGGCATTGATGACATCTCCATATATGTGAAAGATTCTTGAGGTGGACGTTAAACAACAATACATTCTGATTCAAGTAACAAGAGATTCTGATATCCCTCATTAATTCTTTATTTTTACCTCATACTTGTAGATAGATAATCACTCACTATTATTGAAAAAGATTTTAAGACTACATGATTTCACAATCATGATCCATTGATGATTTTGTATTAAGGACATTTTTTTCATTGTACTAATCACTTTTACAAAATATTAGAATACAAAATGCAAACCTCAATCAATTGCGTACGTCATTTTCATTAGAATCTAGGTGTATATCTATAATATGTTGAGTGGGCTGCAGACAAAACGTGTAACAAAAACGTGTAACAAAAAATTACAAAATTAAATGAAACATTGTGTCATTTTCGGATAAGTTAAGCATTTCATCAGAGTAGTAGTAGATCGAGGAATAGATCAATAAGTGTCTGCTCTGAAGAGCTCCGCCATTTCTCTGCTGAATATGTTTATTGATCAGCATCTGGGTCCTGCATATGTTTTACAAAATCAGAAATTCAAGTATGGATTAGGCGTACTCTTGGTCAATAGTGAAAAGTCAGCAAAAATAGAGAAGGATGGGATACATGTCTGCCATAGTAAGTGAATTGTTCTTTTTCTGAGTTTTGTAGCAGAAGAACAATTCAATATTTCTAGAAGTGTGTTCTATTTGATCGTAGGAGAAAGAGGGGGAGGAAGGAAGAGAGACTGGTCAGGAAAAGCTAGGACATTTTGTTGAAACTGGTGTTCATAATTATTATTTGTATACAGTTTTTGTTATATTTTAAAGAGTATATATGTTGACTTGTGAAATACATGTACATGTGTAAGTGTAAAAGTAAGTTACTGAATACTTCTAGGGTTGAGGGGATTTTATTATGGAAAGGGTAATTTTGTGGAAACTGACGTGCATTATTATTTATACAGGTTTTGTTATATTTGAAAGAGAATATGTTGACTTGAGCATTACACATACATGCATGTACATATTTGTTGTTTGGCTGTATTGTTGATTAGTGTCCCACTCAAGAATGTTTCACTTATATTAAGATGTCACTGTGTGCCGGTGAAGGGTGACAAATTTTGCCTATGTTCGATAGGCACTTATGGACGTAGAGCAGGGAGGGTTCTTGAATGTGCCAACACCTACTTTGTACGTATATACAATGTATGTAGATGTAAAAGAAGGTAACAATTGCATTCCACAAGCACCATGTTATTTTTACCTGATGAATCAGAATCTTACTTTGCAATGTTCGGTTTTTGCCCCGTCAGCTGTAAGCAGAGAGATGATAATGATTTAGTATTCTGACCATTTAATTATTTTCTTACATGTATAATTTATGTAAAAATGCATACAACTGTAGGTAGAAGCTATATCTTTGGTGTTGTCTCATGACCCACATACTGACATAAGGTAATGGTCTAGGTTGTCAATTACGTCTATGTAAATATGATGTACCAGGTAAACGCTGGAGACGTGAACAAGAAATAAGGTCCTATTATCTACTTAAAACACAAGTCAAATGTGCACTTGTATGTTCTCTTGAATATATATATATATATGTGTGTGTGTGTGTGTTCCACGTAGACGTTATACTGGTACATATCTATATACATGTAGTAGAGACCATTGTGGTGGAAAACTATGTGTATTGACTGACCACTTACAATGTATGACATGTGTGGTAAACTACAGGTATCTATTACCGGTAGATCTACTTCAAATGGTAGATGGTACTTAATATAAAACTATCTAGAGAAAACGCATGTCTTGAAGGCCTCACTTACCATTTTGCCAGCTCTGAAGGGGCGTTCCCATGACATTTTCTATTGTATTTGGTTTGAAGTACTTTATTTTCATGACTGTAGTCAATTGGGCGTGCATTTCTGCAATTTGCTGTGCACCTGCTAAGTAAGATTATGTAAAATGAGAAAAAAGGAAACTTTTACATATGTACATGTAAATGACTTAAGGTCATTGTGGTTGACCTCTGATTAATTTTCATCTTTGATCCCTAGAGAAGTGTGACATCACTAATATTCCTTAAATGCTTTGACAACTTGAAATACCTGTACATATATTATGTACATGTATATACATTTGTATGTGTGCATGTAAGTGTACTGTTCAAAAGTGAACTTTTATAGTCGAGTCAGAGTTGTGGATTACAGTGCCCAAATTGTCAATCT
>JACSZP010019993.1:0-11213 GCA_016161895.1 Pinna nobilis
AAAATTTGTCGCTCTTCACCGGCACACGGTGGCGTCTCCATATGAGTGATATATTCTTGAGTGGGACGTTAAAAAAAAAAACAACGCAACAACAACTAAAGATCCAGGCAATGTTACCTAGGCTACAGGTTTTAAAAACACTATATAGTCCGTCCTGACCTCAAATCCTGTACTTTCATGTAAGTAAATACATAAGTTGTAAATCCAGTATTATATGCAAGAATTTTATTTTTGCGTCAACACGCGAAGTCATATTATTGTTTTATGTATTATACGAAATATTTCACTAACAAATACTTGTACCGTCGCGAAAAGTTTCGTGAATAAAGGGTAAAACAGGTCGATCCGCGAAATTAAGGTCCCGGGAAATTTCTGGTTTTTCAGTAGATACTTTTAAAAGTACATAACTGTGCATGGAACAAAATCACGAGGAGATAAATGAACTGAGATAACCCCATCTCCTCCACGCAGGACAGATGTCCTATTGTTGTCACGTGCTATTTGAAGGACTTAGGCATAAAACCATAAAGATAAACAGGTGAATAGTCATTCCAATGTAAATATAGTTAAATTGTTACTATACTTTAAAGATGACTCTTTTGTAAAGTTCAATTGTAATTTTGAACAGAATGTAGTCTTAATGTTGACAGACTGATCATATACTTGTATATACCTACTAAACTTAGGTTGGCAATATTTGCTTGACCAAAATTATCTTACAAATCAAGGGAGTGACTCACAATGCTTCCTTTTGAACAGTTTCAGTCTGAATTCTTGAAAATTTCTTCCAGATTCCAATAGGGGTCTTTACTCCATGGCACCTGCTCACACTGCCAGATTTTCAGAGGTCCTGTATCCACAAGTTTTTAATAAATGTTAAATCGGTAACAAGAGACTCGGTGTATTATTGATCAGTAACTAGAGGCTTGCTGTATTCTTGTTAAGTAACTAAAGGCTTGCTGTATTCTTATTCAGTAACTAGAGGCTTGCTGTATTCTTATTCAGTAACTAGAGGCTTGCTGTATTCTTATTCAGTAAGTAGAGGCTTGCTGTATTCTTGTTCAGCAACTAGAACCTTGCTGTATTCTTATTCAGTAACTAGAGGCTTGCTGTATTCTTGTTCAGTAACTAGAGGCTTGCTGTATTCATGTTCAGTAACTAGAGGCTTGCTGTATTCTTGTTCAGTAACTAGAACCTTGCTGTATTCTTATTCAGTATTTAGAGGCTTGCTGTATTCTTATTCAGTAACTAGAGGCTTGCTGTATTCTTGTTCAGTAACTAGAACCTTGCTGTATTCTTATTCAGTAACTAGAGGCTTGCCGTATTCTTGTTCAGTAACTAGAGGCTTGCTGTATTCTTGTTCAGTAACTAGAGGCTTGCTGTATTCTTGTTCAGTAACTAGAACCCTGCTGTATTCTTATTCAGTAACTAGAGGCTTGCTGTAGTCTTGTTCAGTAACTAGAGGCTTGCTGTATTCATGTTCAGTAACTAGAGGCTTGCTGTATTCTTGGTCAGTAAATAGAACCTTGCTGTATTCTTATTCAGTAACTAGAGGCTTGCTGTATTCTTGTTCAGTAACTAGAACGTTGCTGTATTCTTATTCAGTAACTAGAGGCTTGCCGTATTCTTGTTCAGTAACTAGAGGCTTGCTGTATTCTTGTTCAGTAACTAGAGGCTTGCTGTATTCTTGTTCAGTAACTAGAGGCTTATTACTAAGTATTTGAATCGTTTATCGGTTACTGTATAGACTGTAAATTATTTTACCATGCCAGCAGCTTGTCTTTTGCCAGTTGCTATGTCAGCATCACGCTGTATACCATTCAGCACGCACTTATACCAGCTGCTATGCCACGAGCGTGCTCTTATGCCAGCTGCTTTGCCAGCAGCACGCTCTCATGTCAGCAGCACGTTCCCACATTGGACTAGTCGATAAGTTACAAAATATAATATTCTAACCAGCAATTAAACTTCCCAGATTTGGCATTTGGGGAATATAACATCTAGGTGTTCTTAACGGCACTGTTGCTAACAGCATTTCACAAGTCGAAAACCAGGTAGCAGATTGTCAAAAGTGTTTGCACTCCGACGTGCAGACAAGAATGAAACATTCCGTTTTATCTTGCCGGAATTCTTTTGTCAGACAAACAACTTGTAGCCCGAACAAAACAAGGAAAGAAAAGTTAAACACGAACTGAACATTTTTTAGTTTTTGAGATCAGCGTGTGTTTGACATCTCTTCAGAAGCTTTAACTTTGATATAACAGTCTCGGCTGGTAAATGAATGGTGACTCGGACCTTTGAAGTGTTTGTTAAGTTTCATTTAAGAACTGTATAGTGTTTGTCTACGGCAGAGCTCTAAAAACAAGAATAGCATTCTCAAAAACCTGTAAGCGTGCTGTGATTTTTCACAGGCTGTCGAGACCTCGTTAAAAGAGTGATGTAATGAACCCCAACACGTAATATATTATAGAAATGCGGCTTAAGTGGTTCGTTGTCATACATCATCAATTATGTAATTAGGGAAAGAGGGTTGGATCTTAATTTATAAAATCCAAACTGCTACCAGATTTATACCTAAGTTTTTTTCAACACTCTAGACGTGGCAGCGAGATAATTCCAATATATGGGCCACCTGTGTGATTACGTGTTGCGTGCCATAACTATTTTTTGATTATTTGAACTTAGTTCTTCGTCTTGTTGTTTTGTTTTATATATGAATCGTCAGTTTGAATTTCTTCCGGGGTAGGGGTTAGAGATTGGAACTTCGTGTGTTCGAGTCCAGAGTGATTCAGACTCGTGATCAACTTTATTCGTTAATTGGTTCGCTCAACATTTAGAGTGATAGCTCCCCTGCGCTCAACAGTCTGAGTGATAGCGCCCCAGCGCTCGACATTTAGGGTGATAGCACCCCAGCGCTCAACATTTACGGTGATAGCGCCCCAGCGCTCGGCATTTAGGGTGATAGCACTCCAGCGTTCAACATTCACAGTGAGAGCTCCCCAGTTATCGGTATTTAGGGTGATAGCACCCCAGCGCTCAACATTTAGGGTGATAGCGCCCCAGCGCTCAACATTTTGAGTAATAGCGCCCCAGCGCTCGACTTTTAGGGTAGCACCCCAGCGCTCAACATTTAGTGTTAGCACCCCAGCGCTCAACATTCACAGTGAAAGCTCCCCAGCGCTCAACAGTAAGAGTGAGAGCTCCCCAGCGCTGAACTTGAGAGCGATAGCTTCCGGCGCTCCCTAGCACTCAACATTTAGAATGAGGGCGCCCCATCGCTAAACATTTAGAGTGATAGCTTCCCAACGCTCAACATTTTGAGTGATAGCACCCTAGTGTTTGGCGTTTAGAGTGATAGTTCCTTAGCGTCCCACCGGCTCAACTTTTAGTGATAGCAGCCAGCGCTCGATGTTTAGAGTAATTGCTCATTAGCGCTAGGTTTGTGGTTCCCTTGTGCTCAACGTTTGGACTAATATTTTCTTAAAATTCGTGTCCTTTTGTTTCTAGATTCAATTTTTTCGATTCACGTGTGTTTTCGATAGTAAACGTATGCTTTTTCATAGAAAGCAAGCACAGATTTAACAAATGTTGTGGATTACAAGATAAAGCATTCTATATGAACAGATAACATATTCGTTTTTTTACGTAGGAATAGGTAAAGAATATATTGTTTAATCGCAATAAATGTTCTGTAGCGGCCAACATCATTCCAACCAATTACTGCTTTGTGCAATAGTTTCAGAAGCCTGTGCCAGCTAGATGCCGCCACCACATGGCTGAGTAAGATGTTAAAAATGACGGAAAAGAACTTAAACAACAAGTCAGTGAAATTTAGACGGGCGTTAAAACAATACAAGACGAACATAAAAATTAATACAGGGAAGCAGGGCTAATTATTAGAGAACTAGGTATAGATCTACGTCTATGGCGCGCTTGTTTTTTTTCTGTAGAGCATAAACAGATAATCCTTCTGTTTTACCGAGTCGATTATGGCTCTTTGTGAGACTGTGTACTGTTGTAGTTTGTGTACTTCAAGATATCCCCCTCTGACGTGTATTGATAAACATCTTGTAATCTTATAAGACTAGTCATAGTGCTCGTAAGATGAAGGTTTGGGTATGCCAAGACCCAAGTTTGGCAGGTAACTCTTAGCGGATTATAAGGTCAAGAAAGACATTGCAAACAAGCAGATAAGCGACCTTATCAATCTTCTTCAAACGGACGCTTCATCAAGACATCGGTAGCCATGTTTTCGGGGTTATCTTGTTTCAGTGTGCTTGCCTTTGTGTTTCTCTTTTTGTACCATTAGGGAGGGTCATAGTTTGGAGGAAAACAAACAATTTATACTGCACCCGTCTATGTTAATGACACTCAAAACTAAAACGACAAAGACCCTTCAAGATTGTGATGTCTAAATTTAGACCAAAAACCGCCCTGAGACGAGAGAAACATACAAATTTGAACGTACACACTCGTTGTTTAGATGTCACAATGACTTCATTTTTCACACAGACTATATTTAATTAAGGGACATTGCGGTGTACTGTCCTATTTGAGAGAGAGAGAGAGTATTAAAACGACAAAACCAAAAATAATAAAAACAAAAGCACACATACAACGGGTCATATTCTTGATTTTGCTGGGTGGAGGGGGGAAATGGTAAGTCTTAGTTGGATCCGCCACTCTGAAATAAGTTTAGGATCCGACACCTATCTCCACGACAGACACTTTGTTACTCCTGTCTGACCAGAGCGGAGAAGTCAGTCTGAACAGAACTCAATCTTAGTTTCAACACAGCAGACGATATGGCTGATATGTCGTATGCAATCAGATAACTAACTCAAGAAAGCTTCCATCAAGACAACATTCCTGATAGCGTTCAAATATTTTTGCGATCACGAATCAACTTTCTTAACAATAACATTAATTCTAAAAAGTTTTTTTTTGAAATGGAACCAAAACTTTTTTAAAAATATCAATTCTTAAGCAGACGTGAAAAACTCAAAGTGGTAATAAGTTTCGTGTTTAAGTGCTTTTCTTACTTGAAAAGAATGACAAAATCTTCAAGAGTTTGATTTACATGAACGCTCTTCAGCACGAAAAGCAAAAAAGAAACCACTTCCGGTTTTTTCTACTGACTGTCACTTGACATTTAATGTTTTTCTTGCGATGTTGAAATGTTACGTAATGAACTTTTTATTTACAAAACAATTGAGTAACATTATAATAAGTCAGTGTATTTAAACTCATGCAGAGATTTCTTTGTATTCAGATATTGTTTTCTCTTTATTCCTTCCTGTTTGCGGCATTATGTCGGTGAGATTTAGACTAGACAATTAACACTGCACCTGTATAACAGTTTCAGTCTTATTGGCTTACTATCTCTCGATCTTTTAGATGCCATGTTCGCGTCCGGTTAAGATGTTGTTTGGTTATATCATTCTTTAATGTCCCACTCAAAAAATCTTTCACTTATATGAAGATGCCACCGTTTGCCAGTGAAGGTCAACACATTATGCCTTATCTCGGCACTTATTACCGTAAAACAGGTTAGGTCCTTTAACATGCCGAAAAGACGGGGACAGCCAATCGTAACGTGGTTCGGGCTCGAACCCCGGACCTCACAATCAGAAGTCGAACACGCAAACAAGTAGGGCACGGCATAGGATGATGTCACGTATAGAAACAACCAGAAGGTTCGCATGCTGTTGAATATTTGGTGTCTGGAGATGGTCTTTCCATATTCGATAAAACAGTTGTTCGTACACTTGCAACTTCATGCATCCTACCTGTCACGAGTCGTGTCACCGTGCAATACCAATCTTACCTATTTCCAAATAAGAAACAGTGTGTATTTATAAAGTTTTCTGTTCATTTCATTTTCTTGAACGAAAATTAATAATTTCAAGTCAATGGGGATATGACAGCATTGGTCACAATAAAATGGTAGTAGAATTGTCTGTAAATCCCATAAATCCAGTGTTAAACATTAAAGGATAAATTACGGTAATAAACTACAGCGATCAAAGGGAGTTTGTACATGAAATACAACAGCTCCTATAGTGCGCATGTCATGATTTATCTTGTGCCAAAGTGCATATTATTGACTTGTAATTCATAAATGTATTATTTATAGACCTGTTATCTCAAAGTGCTTAGTACACGTGGACGTTAAACAGATGATTGATACAGCAAACTATATTATAAGTGAGAAATAGCTTTGCGTTTACATTTATTTATCCTTTCTGCAAAAATAATTAATCAATGACTTTCAATATGGTGTACCGATTTTGTACTGGGTGCTGCTCCCAACCAGTAGCTATACATGAAGCCACCCATTTTATGACTCGGAAAACCATTCACGTGCGTAAGTTCAGTTCTTTGGCTCTTCTAACTTTCGAGTTAGGGGCCGCCGTGGCCTTGCGGTTAGCGTGTGGGTCCGGGAAAAAAGACAACTACTTGCTATTCTGCGCGTGCGCACAGAGAATTTTGACAAGAACTTCAAAAAATCCTTTTCGCTGAAAATAGAAAGCAAATCCGAAGATTTAAGCATGTCAGTATGGTACTTAAATTGAATTAGATTACACTAATTAATTATTTGTAGGTTTTCGAATTGCATCATACATGATATAGTGTTTATCAAGTATTAAGCGCATGCGCTGTAGTGACTTAGATAGCGTATAAAACTTGTTGTCTTTTTCTCAGATCCTTACCGCGATCGTCTTCTGATCAAGATGTATGGATTTCGAGCCCGAACTAAGTTACGGTTGGCTGTTCCTGTCTTTCGGATGAGACAGTAAAAACCGAGGTCCCGTATCACAGTAGATGTTGGCACGTTAAAGAACCCTCCCTGCTCTACGGATAGCAGTGCCGATCACAGGCAAAATTTGTCGCCCTTTACCGGCACATGGTGACGTCTCTATATGAGTGAAAGATTCTTAGGCGTTAAAAAAAATATACCTACAACCAGTCAATCAAGGAATATTTTATTCCTTAGTTTTCACTCCTGTTTCATATCGTCCGAAAAGTCAAATGAATTTTTTGATTTTTTTTTTTCATAGTCTTTTGAATGTTTTGGTAGGTTTATGCTACTGCAACATTTTAGAGAGTTAGGCGCGAGTTTGAGGGATGGAGGAGAGACAAGGGTTATCTACCAATATATATACAAGTAGTATTTGTAATTCTTACTCTCACACTCCGAAATATACTGTAAATATGAAGCTCACGTAGAGAAATAAGATTTATTTTCCTTCTATGACCTGCCAGATTTCGTTTTATCAAATATTTATCATATAAACTACGGTGGTAGCAAGCCCTATTGTTTTCACGCCCATTGAATGTACATGTGTATCTATCATGAGTTCTTAAATACCACGACAAGCGTAGCGTATGATTGCACGCTTGTCGTGGTATTTACTTAAATTATGTCGCATCTAATAATTTTGTAATCTTTTTTTTCTCTGCCTCCCTTATAATTTATTACATTCTAAACTCGTTTGACGTTTGTTTTTGTTTTGCCTTGTTTTTATTTACGCAACACTCGACTATATTTGTGTGGTGACCTTTAAGATGGTGAAGGTTTGTTTTATTATTGATAGAGGGGAGATCCCAGGTACAAATGTACCCAGACAGAGACCAGCAGTCCCGTAAACGGTAAAGCATATTTTCTCCCGACGACATACTATATTTAAAGTCCATCGCAGAACATAGCTGGGAAGGGGGGCACTTACATAGCCTATCATCTCCAACTAGACCATAGCACGTTTTAAGTTTCAGTGTTTTCCTACATCCCAGTCTCGCTTCCTACTAAGACTCCTCAAATCGTATGGATTCACGACTGATACTTCTTAAGGTGTTCGTAGTTCCGTTTCAGTTTCCATACATGTCATAGTCTCATCTCCCTCTACGACTCCTCAAATATGGATTTCATGACTGATACATCTTACGGTGTCTGTATTTCCGTTTCAATTTTCAAATATACCCGCAGCCCCGCCGCTTCCTACAACGACTCATCAAATATGGTTTTCAGACTGGTATATCTTACGGTATGTGTATTTCCGTATCAGTTTTCATACATGTTCAAGCCCCGCCTCCTACTACGAATTCATAAATTTGGATTCCATGACTGATATTTCTTACGGTGTCTGTACTTCCGTTTCAGTTTTCATACATGTCAGCCCTGCTTCCTACTACGACTTCTCAAATGTTTGTTGAAGCCTGATATTTCATACGGTGTCTGTATTTCCGTCCCAGTTTTCTTACATGCCAGCTTCGCTTCCCACTACGACTCCGCAAATATGGATTCCAGACTGATATTTCTTACGGTGTCTGTATTTCCGTTTCATTCTTCACGCATGCCCTAACCTCGCTTCCTACTTACGACCCCCTTAAACATGGATTCTAGACTGATATTTCTTACGGTGTCTGTATTTCCGTGTCATTTTTGACGCATGTCCCAGCCTCGCTTCCTACTTACGATCCCCTTAAACATGGATCCTAGACTAATATTTCTTACGGTGTCTGTATTTCCGTTTCATTTTTGACGCATGTCCCAGCCTCGCTTCCTACTTACGACCCCCTTAAAAATGGATTCCATAACTGATATTTCTAACGGTGTCTGTACTTCCGTTTCATTTTTGACGCATGTCCCAGCCTCGCTTCCTACTTACGACCCCTTTAAACATGGATTCTAGACTGATATTTCTTACGGTGTCTGTATTTCCGTTTCATTTTTGACGCATGTCCCAGCCTCGCTTCCTACTTACGACCCCCTTAAACATGGATTCTAGACTGACATTTCTTACGGTTTCTGTATTTCCGTTTCATTTTTGACGCATGTCCCAGCCTCGCTTCCTACTTACGATCCCCTTAAACATGGATTCTAGACTGATATTTCTTACGGTGTCTTTATTCCGTTTCATTTTTGACGCATGTCCCAGCCTCGCTTCCTACTTACGACCCCCTTAACCATGGATTCTATGACTGATATTTCTAACGGTGTCTGTTCTTCCTTTTCAGTTTTCCTACACGCCAGTCTCGCTTCCTACTACGACTCCAGCTGGCGACACAAATCTTGTTCTCATATTCTACACAAGGCCAAACATTCCAACATAGAAGCAGAACAACCTCCGGTCATCGATGGCGAATGGACATCACACAGGTAAATCTACTTTTGAATGGCATTTGTGTTTTGAAATTTCTTGAAATCGTTCAATTTCTTCATTTGCAAAATGTCTAGAAATTATTCATCTCATTGTATTGGTATTTCATTCAAGTTTCATAGGGCCTACGTCGAAAGAACTTTTATTATATACAGTGCGTCGACACTTTAAAGACCATTCGCAGTTCAGTTGCCCTTGTTGACATGTTGGCACTCGCATGTTATATGGGTAAACTTTACACCGAAGTATGGAACAACCAACAACACGTTCCAAGTAGACATCGCTGTATATTACCGAATCACATGTATATTACAGATCATATGTAACAAAACGACCTCATTGTACAAAACGAATATATCAACGGCTCTTAGTATCGAACACAGGTCTTAATTAAAAAAAAAAACCTTTATTGGCATTCGGCGGCGTCTGCGCATGAATGAGTTTTTTTCCGAGTTTGGCGTTAAACGAACAGCACGACTACAAAATCAAATAGGAAGCATAATGGTCCTCCAAGGGGAATAACTCTGTGTCCAGTCCATGGATCGAACCTATTCTCGCATTCACTAGGCAGACTTGTCATATGAGCGGGATAGCCCGATATTTAAGCCAATGGTTCGACCTACTTTTGAACTATAAATGTTATTAACATCACTTTCATCTTTATTTCTAATGTATCATTGAACATTTAAACGGATCAATAGGTTTAACTTTAGTTAACCTACAATGTATACCAAAGTTACCATAGGCCTAACTAATGTTGAACTACAATGTATGTCAAGTTACAGCAGGCTAAACTTTAGTTAACTTAGAATGTTTGTTAAGTTACTATAGGCTTAACTATAGCTAACCTACAATGAATGCTAAGGTACTACAGGCTTAACTTTAGTTAACCTACTAGTATGCCAATTTACTACAGGCTTAACTATAGTTAAACTACTAGAATGTCAAGGTACTACAGGCTTAACTTTAGTTAACCTACTAGTATGCAAAGTTACAACAAGCTTGACAATAGTTTACTTACAATGTATGCCAAGTTGATATAGGCTTAACTATAGTCAGGAATTCGAAAAGTCATCCTTTTGGTATTGTTTTCTTCTATTCATCTTATATTGTTTACAAAAAAGGACCTACATATCCATATAAGTGAAAGATTCCTGAGTGAAACGTTAAACAACAATACAACCAACCAACAAAAAAGACCCAGATCCGCCCCGAGTTAATCACTATCGTTCCGATTAACTTTCTCACATTGTTGCGATCAGAAAGAATGAATCACCCCCTATAGTTAAGTGTAAGATGTGGTCACCTTGTGTCACCCACACGAACGTTTGGAAATTTTAAATGTACTTCAGTTGGAGGTCCGGTAATTTATACCCCTGGGTAAGAGGTCCAGTTTAATCATATTATATATTCGGACAAAGAATTTAAAAGCAAGCTATGCAATGTTATAAATCTGGGACAAGGTATAATAAGTGCATGAACATGTACACTGATGAATTTCCGTGTTTAGGGGGCATATTTAAATAACATTATTTGAACGATAAACCCTATCTAAGTGCTGTTAAAGGGGTCGACGCAAACATCTGAGCTTCGAGAGCAGCCGTTGGAATTTTAGAGGGGTAAGAATAAGGAAAGCGATGAGAAAAAAGACTGAAAAAATCCATATACGTCCCTTATAGTCGGTTTCTGTCAGCAAGTGCTATCTTCCGACCCGACCAATGGGAATGAGTGAATTCTAAAGAGATATTTAAGTGACGTCATTGCTTTGAAATTGTACCGGAAGTCATCTAAGCACTTCCGTAAGTCTTTGCCACAAGCCTAATGCCTCTTTTGGAAATTCGACAGAGAATAGCGTTACAAATAATAATGAAAAAGAGGGAAAAATAAAAACATCCACTTGTGCAAATTACCCTTGATACGAAATAAACTTGTCGCTTCTGTAGTAACTTAGACTGAACTAATTCACATTGCTAGATAGCAGTCTGATTACTTTTCCGTAATATAAATACATATTTGCTTGCCAATTACTAATCGAAAACGTGTGTGTATATA
>JACSZP010019998.1:0-12857 GCA_016161895.1 Pinna nobilis
TGATGATCCGGAATGTCGGATCGCACTCTGTGAAATCAACAGAATTAGAACTCGGAATATTGATGGGTATATAATATAATATAGAACCTCATACATGATAATGTGACTCAGACTTTAATGTTGAATTCACAATTAACAGCCTTAAAACATTCAAATGATGTTGCTCTAACAAATACGAATTAGTAAGAACAGTTAGAAATATAAATGCATTTTTCAAAACCCCGAGTCAAATGCAATACGGCATGGGATCAATTTCAAATAATCATTTGCTCGAAAAAAGTAAACGTCATCATTTCGGTTTTTAAAGATTGTGTTTGTTGCACACTTATTCGTAAAAGTTCAGTTTCTACATTATTAAAAGTCTTGATTCGTGATTTAACATATTGACGAAAACAATGATAATCAGTAAATTGTATTAGAAACCAAGTATATCACCTAAGGATATTTAAGTGACATTTAGGGCCACATATTGACAATCCCTATTTAATGATAGACCCTCACTTTTTGACTACCGTTCTGAAATATTGAGTATTTAAATGTGAATTAATAACGATTGGGGACTTTCATCTGACCATCAAGAATCTCCTTATTCATTTTGTATTCATGTGATATAGCTTGCACGAGTCCATAATATTTTTGGTTATTTCGATTTTTAAATATTAGTCTATAGTCGATGTTTTGGTTAATTCAGCGGGGAGGAACGCCTTTTTGTGGTTTCCTTTTACTATTATTATTTGTGGAGCCTAGTTTATGGTTTTTATGTTCTTTCCCTATGGTTTTAAAATTCTATAATCATGTGAGACAATGAGGATACGACTTACTTACTCTTTTCTCGTTTATGACCTTCACCGATTATGACTTATTCTTGTATTCGAAAATGTGTGAAACGACGGGTGTCACGCGTGGAGCAGGAGTTGCTTACCCTTCCGGAGCACCTGAACTCACCCCCGGTTTTTAGTAGGGTTCGTGTTACACTATTTCATTTATAAGTGTATTTGTGTAGTTCTGTTTGTAGTTTTGTTTCCTTTTTGTTTTGGCCACGATTTTGTCTGTCGTTGACTTATTCTATTCGGAATGTCCCTTGATGTCTTCTATTTCACCCATTTTACTGTTTTTATCCATTGGTGCTTCTCTGTCTCTATTAATCCATCTTTATATCCGCTCTGAGCCACATCTGGATGTTCGTCTAGAACCCTCTGAAGTATCATTTCTTTTGGTCGACCTACTTTTCACGTAATTTATTTTCACATGTATTTATCATTAAAATGTTGTATTGATTGGTTTAAGAGAAAAATAATATACCACCTTTTAATCAGGAAATTCTCACATTTTAGTTAGGAATAGTTTCAAGTTTGTCTGGAATACTGCACCTCGCTCTGCGGCTTTAACCAAAAGTTGATGGACTATATTTATGCTTGAACTTTAGCTAGTTCCTTCATTTCCAACGAGATTATGTTTGTAAGGTTCGAATGATATACACTTTATATTCGTTTCATCGTTTTTCAGAATAATTAGTTTGTTCTGAAATTCTTTTTTATTTCATTTACATTTTGAATAAAACTAAACTTAACCTGACACAAGCCTCGCTATATTCTATTAGTCACTGAACTCTTATTAGATTAGATTTTAAACTATCTGGTCATAGATTCAATTGGTCATGCCTGAGCTAGGACTCAAATTATCGAATGCCTCTCCTCCCTTGCCTTACAGGAGCAATGTATCATAGAGTCAAGGTGAATCATTTTGGTAATACATGTACACGTATTTGAACTGAAAAATAACTGAAAACAAGATATTATGAAAGAAGGGACAATAGAAAAACCAAATTAAAAACGCGATAGAGGTATTTGTGCACCTGGGTCTTCATAAAAGGGCTATATTAATAAGACATTTTAAGATGGTATTTAGAGACGGGTGCCTTTTATACAAAGGTGACCTTTAACATAAGATAGACATATCTGGAAATTAATATCTCTGGCAGAGAAAAACTTGTGAAAGTTTCACGTACTTTGCACTGAGGTACCTTTGTGTTTATTTGCGGAATCTCACTGGATTGAGGTTACTTATAGAACAACGTTGATTCAATGAAAATAATCTACCATCTACCGTTCAAGTTCATTGAGTGAAAGTCTAGAACAAGAAAATTCCTGAAAAGAAGACTTCAGACGTTGTTATATTATTTAATAAGTGAACGCTAACTCACTTGTGTTTCTTTATTAAAAAGGTATTCTTTATGACTATTCATTTCATATGCATAATCTCTCTCTCTCTCTCTCTCTCTCTCTCTCTCTCTCTCTCTTACAGTAATGAATGTTACAGTATTGAATCTTAAAGCTGGTTTCGATGCAAAGTCACAACATAAGACTGTTACTGACGGCATTTCATATCTACTGTTATTGACATTTTTAGTGGTCAATTGATGGAGATAGAATTCTTGAAACGTGCTATCATGTTTAGCTTATTTACCATTTTCGTAATTCGTCTATATTACTGTTTTATGGCAAGGCACGGGCCAACAAAAAGGAACTCAATTGAATGTTTATGTAAATTAGGTTCAGAAAACCAATACAGAACACCAGTTTGCAATCTTATATAAAAAAAATCACTAAGATAAAATATCCGACAGTGAAAAGGTTAAGCAAACGTATGTATAGTGGAACCGGGATATGAATAAACTGGATTGCAATAGAACTAAAGTAATTTTACAGTGAAATCAAAAAGATTTCAAGTTAACCGGGATTTCAATGTATCAGGGAGCAATACAAAGCTGATTTTAAACGTGGCGGACGCAGATGCGGGCGCGAGGTTAAATATCGAGTCACCGATATTTAAATTTTAATACATGTACCGATATTAAATATTTTCATTTATTATGTAATCAGTCCAAATCAATCTGATACAATGTACTTAAATGCCAGGTAAGATTTTAAACATGTTATCCGATTTTTGTCATTACCAGCACACACCATATATAAGCGATGTTTTCATAGAAATAGATTTCAATGTTGAAGGCATTTTCAGGAATACCGCAATACCCGCCAACATCCGCCCATTTTTAACTCGCGCCGTTGAAAAAGTACGCCCGCGTCCATCTCCGCCAACCTAATTAAAATGCAATCTTCAGTATGCTACTCTCTTGAAGATCTAATGAAGTCCCGTCGAGAGGGCAAATTTTATGACTCCGAGGTCGCGACCTTTACATGCATATGCATATGTTTTATTGACAAATCACAGGTCTTTTTATTAAATGTGAATGTTTAGGAGACTAACATGGCTTCTGACTTAATTTTGTTAATCCGCTCTTCAGTTGATTTTATTTAATTCTTTAATAGCATAGCATCTCGCTTATTACCAGAAGTGGTAATCTCCTGGTAATAAAACGGAACCAATATAAAACACAAACATACCCTTTAACTGTAACAGCGGTCCTGTGATTTTGAGGGGCAAAACGATACAGATACCCGCTGAAAAAATATAGTCATTATGGTGACTGACTGTTTCTTTGCGTCACCTTTCGGAAATAATGTCAAGATTTCTTAATTTGACATTTCTTTTGATACTGGTTAAAGAGTCATCGAGGTTTGAACTCTAGAAATGTACTTCAGAACCTCTAAAGATGTAATTTCTAATTGTACATTCTTTTACAAGTTAACACTTGGTCCATAAATGCGAAATATAGTGTCCTTTCATTTGGACTGTTTCGAAATTGTTGTCAATTGTTAAGTATATTATAGGATTTGTATGATATTTATGATCAATTCATAACTTTTTTGAATAGGAATGCATTCATTAATTGTGAATACATCGTTAAAGTACAAGAATTCCGTTGTTGATGTTGTTATTGTTTTTTAACGTCCCACTTAAGAATTTTTCATTTACAAAATGTATATGGGACGTTGTTTCGATGAAGGGCGACAGTGGCTTGTCTTTTCTCGGCACTTATGGTCGTAGAGCTAGTAGGTTCTTCGATATGCCTTTACCTACTTTGACACAGGACATCGGATTTTACTGTCTCTTCCGAAAGACAGAGACCACCACAAGTTGATAGCGTTAAACCGAGACTTTTGTAGAATGTGAATTTTATAAAACCAACATTAAAGTATTCACACAATACATCACTCGTTTTGGCTCGGGCAATAGCTTGCTAATTTAATGCATGTATTTTCATAAAGAGATTTCAATCTGTAACCCAGGTATATATAAAGGGGAGAAGCAAAATAATAATAAAAATTATAATTAATAGAATAATAAATCCTATTCCTTGGAAGATAAGAGATTCCTGAACGTTAGAAATATTGGGATAATGTATTAATGTTGGTCAAGACATTCACCGTGATTCGTCAGAGACCTCCGAAGTCTTTACAGTGGCCTCAAAATTTAAACACTAGGCTGAGATCCGCTCAACGACCGCAATGTTGGATGGTTGAATTTTTGTTGAACGTCCGAATCAAGAATCTTTCACATATGTTTAGACGTCACCGCGGGCCGTTGAAGGGCGACGCATTTTGCCTACGTTCGGCACTCGTGGCAGGGAGGGTTCTGTAACGTGCCGACACCTACTGTAACGCGGGACCTCGTGATCGGTTTTTACTGTCTCATCTGATGGACAGGGACAGTCAATCTCGGCGTGGCTTGTGCTCGAAACCCCGGACTTACCGATCAGAAATCGAACACGCTAATCACTAGGTCACGGCGGCCCCGACCACAATTGTGAACAGTCTCTTAAGGTAACTAAAACGACAAAAGTAGTGCATATAAAAAGAAATCGTACATTGCATTATCAGAAGCCATTCGATTTTTCATTCAATTGCCAAAAAATTAATTTTTTTAGTACATTTCTCTATCTTTTTACGGAAAAGTGTAAATTTAACAGATTAAAGTGTGCAAGATATTTAAAATGATAGCATGCAAATGCTCCTGATTCTCTGTCCGCTAGAAACGAATAGATTCCAATCATCATCGGCAGATCCAACTGATTTATGTGTAATTGGGTCTTACAATTAATTGGTAAAACTTTTCTGAATCGCAAACCGTTATAGCTACGTGCTTGAGTTTTATATCTTTACAATGTGGGGTCATCCGTTCGAACCCTCTCAATGCGAAGTCAAACACGCCAACCACTGGGCCACGGCGGCCCCTCACAGTAGGTGCTGGTACTATTAAGACCTCACGACTCAGATGTTGAGCATAGTCAAGATTATTTAGTCCTTAGACGATACTAGGCGGCGTCTCTATCAGGGTGAACAAAAAGCAGGAGAGGGACGTTAAACAACATTAAGATTTAACATTTTATAATTGAAAAAAAGCGCCCTTAAATCAATATTTTCCTTGAACCAATTACCTAAAGGCGACATATACTTAACAAAGGTACATGGTGTAAGTATAACATTATTGATGTAAGATTAATATGAGAAAATGTGAAGAAATTTGATTTTAATTCCACCTTACATGACAAAAGTCGCCGAATATATAGATACTTGACCCTTTTGATAGATAAGATGTAGATAAACACATGTTATTTCTTATATAAGCTCTAGGGCGAGAACCTCTACTTCGATACTCCTTCAGCGGACCTTCACATTCGGGCGTGTTGTAGAATCCAACTGTGACAAAATGATGTTCCTCGTATTTGCCGTATGTTTGCTCAGCGGGGTATGTGAAGATTTGATTTTTGTTCAAAATTTAAATAGAATCAAATTTTTCTTAATGCCTATCAAGTGAGTTACATTGCGATTAATTTTTTAATGTTATGATATGTATATCCAGAGAACATTAAAGTAAAGGTAATATGTTGTAAAAAACTTTTGTTTTTTAGTGATTAGAAAATTAAATTTCCTTTTGCCACAGTAAATTCGCGGCCTCATTTCATGACAGATGTTAGCACATTAAAGCGCCCTCACTGCTCATGACCGAAAAAGTCGAATATATGCCAACATTTAAAGGCTCAAGTCTGCTTTAGGCGATTCCTTTAAAATGATTAAAGGTTCTTGAGCTGGACATTAATACAACAACATCAGCAACAAATATAACAACTCTCAGGAGAGAAATGTATTGTCTTTTTCCTATTATTGAATCCTTCTTCAGTCTTCGGATAAAAATATTGTTTTAAGAAAGTGATATAAACAACAGCTGCTGTGCAAAATCTGGTCGACGATGTACTCATAATTTTGGAGACATCAAAGAAAGCAAGAAAAGAACTTCCTATTTTTACTTAGGTCTACTGACCAGTCATTAACTACAATGACAAGGTACTCCAGTTTTAAGGTTCTTCCCAGGGACCGTCGTGGCCTAGTAGTGTTTGCGTATTCGCCTTCTGATCGTGACGTCCGGGAATCGAATCGGGGGGTGGGGCACGCCGTGGTTGACTGCTGATGTCTTGCGGATGAGACAGTAAAAGCCAAGGTCCCGTGCTACAGTCCGTGTCGTAAAAGTACCCTTCCTGATCTACAGCCATAAGTGCCGAACATCACAGGTGTCGTCTTTATATAAGTTATATTCTTTAAAGGTATTTTAAACAACAATTGAACTGACCAACTTAGGTCTTTTTCGAAAGAATTTAACGCTGGCTTAAAAGCAGAAATTATGGTGGAGGAACAGCTCTTTCTCTATATTTGAGACACAAGTTCCTCAACCGGTTAAGTGTCCGGTTTCCGGTTTATATCGGGACGAAATTCACGGTTTCTACCAGAAGAACATTTGTAGAAAGGGTTTTTCATTTGTTACTTTAATCTGGACGCCAACATTACTATATCTGACGTATAGTAACATTTAATGTAGTAATGTATGATTTTTAAATTTTTCATTAATATGCAATTATTTACATTCCAGGCACTGGGTATGACAACACAAAGGCCGACTCATGCTCATCATAGTCACAATAGTCACAGTCATGGCACAAGACCAACAAAAGTGCCACACATCAATGAAAACTTCTATTTTCATGCAGAACAGGTATACAGATTTTGTAATGTAAAAACATAGAATATGATCACATAGTTGTGTGGAAATCACTAATTTGACCACTAAAATAAAACGATGAGTGTTGCTAGCAGCCTCACTTAGTTGAGTGGAATTCATCTTATTTAGCTAGTCTAAAGAACGGAACGGTCGGATCTTGTCGGCAAGCAGAAGTTCCTGACTCTTGCTGGGCACTTGATCTCATTCCTATGCGGGGTTCACTTTTGTTCCAGTTTAGATTTTTGTAACCTATTCGTTTTGCTTAATTTCCAAGGTTTTGCATGACCTTCCCTTGACTGATTTTATAACAAATATTACATCAGAACTTCGATATTCATACCATTTTAATGACTGACTCATTCAAATGAGGTGTTATCATAAAAAACAAAACATAATGTTCAATCTTATTTATTCATACTTGTGCTGTCTCTCTCTCTCAGTAATTGTAATGTACATCTAAACTTTTACAATTTCTTTCTATATGTATGCATTTATTTGAAGTGTGATATTTCTATTTCATGACTCTTCTGTCCTTTTAATTCAAAAATCATTTTATATCTGAAATCCAAAGAATAGCGAAGTATTATAAACTGAGAACATTTCAACCAAACTTAATTATTTCTATAGAAACCAAATCTGAAACTCTGTTTTTTATGGTCGTATTAGAAATGTGGCTCTCAAGGCAGGTTTTAATGCAATGACAGTCTATTATTTGTCTCTAAAGACATATATTTCTGTATAACGTTGTATATCAGAACTGGTTGGGGGTCAGACATGGACATGATTGCTACATTTACGAACTGAGCGCACAGGACCAACGGGACATCAAGACGTCACATGGTCTTCATGAAATCGAGGTATTTATCTTATTTATTTTCTATATTATTTTGTATTTCAGTAGGTAAGTAGGTAGGTATGTACCTAGGTATGTAGGTAAGTATTTATGTATTATCGCACATTATTACAATTTGAAAGAACAAAGCGTTCATTTGAACTTCTAAAAAATATATAAAGAAGGAAAAGTAAAGAGTAATGTCGAACTTTTATAACACAACTCTTATTCATTATATTGGAAGTACTCATAGCAACTCGATATTTGGCTACTTATTCGATCTGCATCACCTTAAATGTTCTTTTGGATAGACATTGTTTCATCTTCACAATATTTAAAAATATTTCACTGAGTAGAACTTTGAATTACTTGTTTGGTTCTCGTTGTTAAATTATCTTTACCAGAATACGTTTTTGCATTATTTCATCTGATTTCGACTTTAAACTCGCGGCGTTACGAACCGCTCAGCAGTAGAGGCATATTGACTTACTCCTACATGGCATCTGGGCCTGGCACCATAAAACTTCAAAATTTTCTTAAGTCTGAGAATCTAGTCTCTCAGCCAATCAGAATTCAGGATGAGCTGGATTTGAGAAGCTTTTCAGACTTAAGTAAATTCAAAATTTTATGGTGCCCAGCCCATATCTCACTTTTGTACATGAGTTCCTCGATCGTCACAATAATCAACAAATTTCCACATTACCTCATAATACTCCTTGCGACTTAAACGTTGGTAACTGAATATTCACATTCATTCCTTTTATTTCATTGTTCTTCAGTAAAACCTGGAATTTAAGCAAAATTCGACGAATTGCTTAAACTATCATGATAAGTGACCAAAAATAACTGTAAGCAAACCGGTTATTGATATTTCATATCTGAGGTGCCTGTTTCACCGATCCTCAAAAATCAAGCAGGGCAGGCAAACTGAGTCACATATATTATTAAATGAGTGAATGATTTCATTTTCCATTGCAGAAAAACATCATTGACATCGTAGATATGGGCGTTAACGGTTCACCAATATCCATTGATCAGCTCCAGGCTGTGAATATGAAATTGGCACATTTCTGTGGTAAACATCCAATCGTGAAAATCAACTAAATGAACCGTAGAAATAAAAGATACGCCTTATTTATGTGTTTATTTGTCCATTGTGTACTAAACCATATGCTCAATTTTGAAACTACCGGAAGTCTGCTTGCTTGGATATCAGTAGGGGAAAGGGTCAAAATCGAACCACCGGATGTCAAGTTGTCTGTCAATTGATGCTGTATAGATGAGATNNACAGAACCTCGACAGTAATTCATGAGACTTATATGTAGTCTTGTTTCGGTTATTTATACACTCAGAGTCTATGCACTTCGAGTGCAGAATATATCATTGCGCATCAGTGATCGTTCTCATAATTCATATAAAGACGACAAATATAAAGAGTTGGGCAAATACGGATCCCTGGACACACCAAAGGTGAAGCTCGGTCGAATAACGATGGTTTTAACTTGATTTTATCTACTTGCCCATACGTCGTTTGCTTAAGCACATATAATGTTTTGCGAATTGAAGTCAAGGAAAATACAAATACAAATCATATTAGTTAACCATATTGCAAACAACTCGGAAAATCTGTCTAGGTTTTTATAATGATATCGTCTTCGAGTAATGCACAATAACTAGAGAATAACACAGTAGTTGCCTTGCTGGACTTTTTGATTGTTCATTAAACAGTTCATTGCAGAAATAGGTTCGTTAGGGGGTATTTATTTAAATATTTGATTACAAAATACGATATTTTATGCCTTTTCCGTGGCGTGTCTTCGTGAGTAGACGATTCTTTGTAGCGACCTTGACCAAAGAAAAAGAAATGAAAACACAAAGTTATATTTTTGTTGATTTTTATTGTTGTTGTTGAATTGTAAAAAACAAATCTAAATAAGGTACACAACAAACTTTATTGAACAGCTCCATTTTAAAAAATGATAAAAGTGCTCTTCTTTTCTTATTAAAAGTGGAAATAATACCAATTTTGGAGCTTACTTATTAGTAAAAAAAAAAAGTAAAGAAAGAAAGAAAAAAATTAGAGCGCTATGCAGTTAAAAAAGATGTGCATATAGTTTCCTTTCAACGTATGGTTTTATGAAGCTAAACCTCACCAAACGCCGTGCCTTAAGTTCGCCCGCCGTAGAACACATAAGTCACTGACTACACTTGAGTTTGAAATCAATCACTCAAAAGACTTGAATTGATCTGAAGTACAAATCATGGGTCAATACGTGAAGTACACTTTCCATGAAGAATGGTTCTAAATAGAATTCCAGTGTACATGATTTTTAAATATACGAGAAAACAACGGATTTGAAAACAAGCGGTCGAAAAAGATTGTAATTCTGTCGAAACCGAGAGACGTTAAAACCCTCGGGCTGCTGTCAAAGATCAACAGAGCGTTATTAAACATTACTCACCGCAAACTAATTCTGGGAGACATATTTTAGCGGTGAAAATGACACTATGAAGTAAGTTGAAAATACTAAAGAAAATTATTCAAAAGTTGATAATTGAAGGACAGACAACACCATGGCCAAAACGAAAGGTGACAACACATAAAATAAAGATAGTATTACACAAGACATACTTCCAGTCAGGGTTGAGTTCATGTGTATCGGAAGGGTAAGCAGCTATGTCCCAAGTACGGCATTCATCGTTCCACAAAATTCAATAATATGTGATATTCAGTTGTAGTAGTAGTAGTAGTGGTAGTAGTAGTAGTAGTAGTAATAGTGGTAGTAGTAGTAGTAGTAGTAGTAGTAGTAGAAGTAGTGGTAATAGGAGGAGGAGGAGGAGAAGGAGTAGTAGTAGTAGTAGTAGTAGTAGTAGTAATAGTAGGAGAAGGAGTAGTAGTAGTAGAAGTAGTAGCAGTAGTAGTAGTAGTAGTAGTAATAGTAGTAGTAGTAGTAGTAGTAGTAGTAGTAGTAATAGTAGTAGTAGTAGTAGTGGTGGTGGTAGAAGTAGGAGGAGGAGGAGAAGGAGTAGTAGAAGTAGTAGTAGTAGTGGTAGTAGGAGGAGGAGGAGAAGGAGTAGTAGTAGTAGTAGTAGTAGTGGTAGTAGGAGGAGGAGGAGAAGGAGTAGTAGTAGTAGTAGTAGAAGTAGTAGTAATAGTAGTAGTAGTAATAGTAGGAGGACGAGAAGGAGAAGTAGTAATAATAGTAGTAGTAGTAGTAGTAATAGTAGGAGGAGGAGAAGGAGTAGTAGTAGTAGTAGTAGTAGTAGTAGTAGTAACAGTAGGAGTAGTAGTAGTAGTAGTGGTAGCAGTAGAAGGAGGAGGAGGGGGAGGAGGAGGAGAAGGAGTAGTAGGAGGAGGAGGTGGAGTAGGAGAAGGAGAAGTAGGAGGAGGAGAAGGAGACGGAGTAGTAGTAGTAGTACCAGTAGTAGTAAGAGTAGAAGTAGTAATAGTAAGAGGAGAAGAAGGAGTAGTAGTAGTAGTAGCAGTAGTAGGAGGAGGAGGAGAAGGAGTAGTAGTAGTGGTAGTAGTAGGAGGAGGAGGAGGAGTAGTAGTAGTAGTAGCAGTGGTAGTAGTAGGAGGAGGAGAAGGAGTAGTAGTAGTAGTAGTAGTAGTAGTAGTAGTAGGAGGAGGAGAAGGAGTAGTAGTAGTAGTAGTAGTAGTAGGAGGAGGAGGAGGAGAAGGAGTAGTAGTAGTAGTAGTAGTAGTAGTAGGAGGAGGAGGAGGAGGAGGAGTAGTAGTAGTAGTAGTAGGAGGAGGAGGAGGAGGAGTAGTAGTAGTAGTAGTAGTAGGAGGAGGAGGAGGAGGAGGAGGAGGAGTAGTAGTAGTAGTAGTAGTAGGAGGAGGAGGAGGAGTAGTAGTAGTAGTAGTAGTAGTAGTAGTAGTAGGAGGAGGAGGAGGAGTAGTAGTAGTAGTAGTAGGAGGAGTAGTAGTAGTAGTAGTAGGAGGAGGAGGAGGAGGAGTAGTAGTAGTAGTAGTAGGAGGAGGAGGAGGAGGAGTAGTAGTAGTAGTAGTAGTAGTAGGAGGAGTGGTAGTAGTAGTAGTAGTAGGAGGAGGAGGCGGAGTAGTTGTAGTAGTTGCAGTAGTAGGAGGGGGAGAAGGAGTAGTAGTAGGAGGAGGTGGACGAGGAGAAGGAGTAGTAGTGGTAATGGTAGTAGCAGTAGCAGTAATAGTAGTAATAGTAATAGTAGGAGAAGGAGTAGTAGTAGTAGAAGTAGTAATTATTGTTGTTGTTGTTGTTGTTGTTGTTGTTGTTGTAAACAAGCACAGAAGGGCAGGGTGAGGTTAACAACAAAGGAATATATTCTCCCTCAGACAGACCAGTTTTTTAGGCAATTTGGAATCATATTAGAAAATATTTAACTGCCTTTTCTATCCAAAATCAAAGGCAAGATAAAGTAAATTGACCCCTCAGGCCTATTGATTTTTTTGATAACCATGACCCTTTTTATTTACTTAAAGCTTCTCAACACACACCAGAGGTTCCCATAAGATATTTACGATGAAAGAAGACCAGTTATTCTAGTACGTGCTAATGATTTAGCGTCAACCGATGTACAGTGAACCATCGTCTCGTGTCAAAATGCACATTTCAAAACCGAAAATCGCGGCCGTGGCCGGAACACTAATATGCCGTTATATCGAGCACAATTAGCATTGCGCACGTTTGTAACACATAGACTTTTGCCGGTAGCTAAATTCTCCGGTAAAACGAGTGAGATCGAGTGTTTGCTTGGTAGGTGCTACGGACATTTTATGTTTCTCAGATAAAACGGATAAGGCCAGAGTCATATGGTACAGATGTCAGAAAATGCTAAATTTCTCACTTCTCAATAGTTCTTAGTGACGTACAAAGATCTCAATCTGAAGCACGCCATTGGCACCCGGTGACTTCTCCACATGGAGAAATATATGGGACATTATTCACTGACACGAAAACAACGTATAAATCAGGCAAACAGAAATGGAAGCATTAGAGATAAATGTAAGGCAAATTCAAAGTCACTTACACCATTGTTAAGAGTACTGGTCAAGTACAGGACACGGTTGAGAGATAAGACAATTTCGAT
>JACSZP010020003.1:6433-22392 GCA_016161895.1 Pinna nobilis
TGTCTGAAAAGTTAACTAACATAAAACATGATTAGAACATTATGTAGATTACCCCCAAAAAGCAAATTGTTTCCATATAAATTAAATGTGATTCTTTGAAATATCTGTCCATGTTTTAAATGAAGTTCAAAGGAAATTTGAGTCTGTAGAGTCTAGAATATAAATCACATGAAGACACCTAGCTTCTGAACTCCAGTATCTGTTGTGTTTGCATAAAGCACCCTAGGGCACCTCCATTGATGCCCTACTTAAAATGTAAATTTACTGTAATGAAACCTGCCCATTTTTTCCTCGATATTTGCCAGTAATACAGGAAATGAAGTCTTTTATCTGTTACTAGTTAATTAGAGTATTTCAATGTTTCATATTATGGCTGTAATTTTATTTTGTATCTGACATTTCCACAAATTATGATAATAATGCTAATGGTATGATCTTATTACTGTGTGGCATGGTTGATATATCATAGCTCATGAGGCCTCTATACAGTATGACAGTACACTGTGCTGCAGAGGTGTATTATGGTTCTAGTGCTAACCTTGAATCATACATCTATCTATGTGTTACATAATGATCTATTAATCATACTCTCTTGATCAAAAGGTTTCTTTTGTATTATTTATCTTAGTGTAATTTATACAATGTACCTGTGCACAGTTGTTAAACTCAAAGGCAACACATAACAATTTATCAGGCAGTATGATGACATCCAGTTTCAAGATTTGGAACCTGGCCACAAATGTATAGCCTACTGCAAGCAACATAACTAGAATTGAATACATTGAGATCTGAACCAGAAATGGGAAGCCATGAGGTATAAAGCATGATGCTATAGTCTCTAACCACTTGACTTTGGTGGCTCTTTGGAAAGTGATTTGCTTGTCTAAGATTTTATTACTTTATGAAGCAGATTGTGTGCCTACCCTGTTGTGCTTGCTTGTACAACAGTAGGTTACTAGCTTAAGCCCAGTCTGAACTCAGTGTTGGTTTTCTTACCTTTGTAGGATTCCAATGCAAGGATTGACTTGACTTGCTTTTGATTCCTCATGATTTTGGAAAAAAATCCTGAGCACATCTAAGGTCAAAATCCTGAGCACATTTAAGGTCAAAATGTTGAGCATATCTTAGGCCAAAATACTGAGTACATCTTAGGTCAAAAGCCTGAGCACATCTTAGGTCAAATCTTGAGCATATCTAAGGCCAAAATCCTGAGCACATCATAGGTCAAAATCCTGAGCACATCTTAGGTCAAAATCCTGAGCACATCTGAGGTCAAAATTTTGAGCATATCTAAGGCCAAAATACTGAGCACATCTTAGGTCAAAAGCCTGAGCACATTTAAGGTCATAATCCTGAGCACATCTAAGATCTTAATCCAGAGCACATCTACGGTCATAATCCAGAGCACATCTTAGGTTAAATTTTGTACAATCCACATTAGACACAAACCCTAGCTAATTTCAAACATTGAAGGTTATACTGAAATTAGAAAAACCATTATCGATAGCTACAGGGGCCTCCGTGGCAGAGTGGTTAGCGTATTTGACTGCGATTCGAAAGATCTGGGTTCTAGCCGTGTAGTGCCACTACCCAGATGGCCGTCCGTGTCTTTCGGATGAGACAGTAAATACCAAGGCCCCGTGTCACAGTAGGTGTCGGCACGTTAAAGAACCCTCCCTGCTCTACGGCCAGCAGTGCTGTGCATAGGCAAAATTTGTAGCCCTTCACCGGCACACTGTGATGTCTCCATATGAGTGAAATATTCTTAAGTGGGACGTTAAACAACAATACCATACCATACCGATAGCTATAAAAATACCCCTGAATAGCCTCTTGTCCATTAAAGTTGATTGTCACTCCTTATGTTTCGCGGTATCTGACAAGAGTTTACTTCTGGTTAAAAAATGGAAACAACAACAACAACAATAAGTGGTATAACTTTTACCATCAACCAGAATAAACATCAAGGTCATAGTTATATTGTACACTACCAGTAGTCCACATGTGCTTAGTCTTTAGTTCATAAATTTCAAAGAAAATGTCTTGAATACATATACATATCATATAAAACTTGCCCAGATAGTTTCTATGATGGTTAATGATGAATACATTGTACCAGTAGATACTCTTCTTGCAAACTTTCCTCTTGTAAAATGAGATAAAACTACTGGTATGTATGGTTGTACTTGCAGTCTGATAGTCTGACCTGACCACCTCTTTGAACCAGATAGCCTTGTTGAGCAATAACAAAAAAACACATACCCCCCCCCCCCAACACTTGATAAATAGTCTTGGGAGAAAGGGAAAACAAAACAATTTACTCCCATCAGTCCATTAATTCCATCCTTTTGTTATTTCGAAAGTCCAGATACATGTATTGTCCTGCTGTCTCCTACTGTTTTGAAGCTAAAACTTCCATATTTAGCACATAATGGTCATGAATGAGGATGTGCATGTCAGTTGGAATTCAATATTTCTCTCAAATAATATCAACATAACAGTAGGTTGACCTAGTCATAGACTTGCCAACCTTGCAAAATTTCTTCAGTTTTTCATGGGGAGACATGCATTTTTTGCAAGGAATTGTAAAGTTTACATAAAACATAGGGAGTCACCCTATGTCTGGGGGATGGCTTGGCTAGTATGTAGTCATTTCCATTTCGCTATCTGAAATCAGGGAACATATCCACAAAAAAAGAGAGAGGGGGGGGGGGCTTACAGAAACATTTCATATCGATCAACAATTTAGCCAGCAGTCTGTAGAACTAGGTCTAATCTGTACTCCTGTTTAAACAGTTGTGTTACAAAAGACATGCAACATTAGCATTATCTTATGATCCAGGAGGTAAACACAACATCCCTTGGAGGCAGCTGTCTCTTTAATCTCTCATCATCTCAGACACCTGGCCTTTGGGAATCGGCAGTGCTTAGAGTTTCCCAGTGTATAAGGTGTCTGTAGCTTCACACTGATGTGGAATTGTATAGATAGATACACTGTTCTGTATCTCTTACTACAAAATTACTGTGAGATCATGTACTCATAGCTCTGGTAGTATAAGAATACCCTTTGTACATAAAATAGAGATACTTGTAGTACTGGACAGATTCATTTGTATTTTGTTGGAAAGTATTCTTGCAGTATTGGACTTCTCATCTTGTATTCAAAGCATATTTTTTGTGGTCATGGATTTGTAAAAGTGTAGTCATATAGTGATGGATTGATGAAATGGTATTTTGTTTGAGGGTACTCTTGCAGTAAAGGACGGTATTAGCACTGGGACTTAGTAGATCCAAAAGACATGGACAGCCAACTGTAGGGTAGCTTGGGCTTGAACCCCTAACCTCATGGTCAGAAGTCGAACACACTAACCACTAGGCCATG
Source organism: Pinna nobilis (assembly GCA_016161895.1). Lineage (NCBI taxonomy): Eukaryota > Metazoa > Mollusca > Bivalvia > Pterioida > Pinnidae > Pinna > Pinna nobilis. The sequence goes on from JACSZP010020003.1 coordinate 9,816, forward strand.
GTGGCCCCAGTAAAAATATCAGTTTTTGCATCTCTGTTTTTATGGGGCCCTGATGTATATAGTGGAACCCGGCCTAAAGACCACCTCACTTAGGAAACCATCTCAATATAAAGACCATCAATTTTCTGTTTGTCTATCACTATTCAAGGCTTATTTAACCTCACCACCTCATTGATCATACCAATTTTGCAGAGTCACTTCGGTGGTCTTAATAGTGAGGTTCAACTGTATTTAATACTTTGGTATGGACAAGTTAACTTTGATTACCACTTATACTGCATACAAAACCAAAGGCTAAAGGTTATATAGAGCATGTACAGTGGGACAGAGCTTGAGAGGCCACATAAAAGAAATCAATTTTATGCCCTGTAATCAGAGATTTGTGACACATTTAGTTCTTGGTCTTTCTGGTTGTCTGCCAAAACTTTAAATTGATCAGTACTTTTTCTGCTGTACGGGGCAAAAGTAATTTTCATAAATACAAGTACATCTTGTTTAGAAATAATCTATTTGCAAAGCCTGTCATGTGAGACCACCTTTATTTCCAAGAGTATATTTTCATGGCATTTGAGCTATGATACATATAACTTTATATAGTTGAGCCTTATTAATCCGGACGCCAATAATCGGGATGCTTCACCTTCCTTACAAAATTTCTAGGGAACACAATTTTTAAAGTGTATTAATTGGCCATTATGATAGGTATACTTCAGTAATCAGTAATGCCTCTATGAAGTGAAACTTTTATATAGCTACCTCAGGAAGGGGCACAATAACCCTGGTCTTTATTGTGAGGGGGACTTTCTACATGTATAGAAGTTGATTTGTACACAAATGGTACCATTCGTGTCAGAAAAAAAATGGTCTTTGTGACTAGGACGTAGGTGGTCTCTATATGAAGGTGATCACTAAAGCAAGTTTTGCTTTACATTTGTGACTGACAAATTGCCAAATTTGGTGTAAAAAAATGAAAAGAGCAACAAAGTAAGTTATAACTATAGATATATACATGTAGGTAATATCCCTGTACTATGTAAGCATTAGTTTCTCATGGCATATAGGTAGAGTGATGAATTTATCACTTGGTAACAATCTCTCTCTACTGTCTCTTATATTCAGGAGTGACCTAGTCCTGTCATAATATAGACATTGATTTGCCCCAGTTTTTCCCTCTATACATGATACTGGAGTTTTTTTTTTCTACTCTAGTTATTTCTACATAATACATCTCACAGGGGGAACCCAGTCAATTATGTACTTCATTTGGACAATCAGCTGATGCTCGAGCTCCTATATGGCTATAAGGGTCATGATCTATGATAGAAACACACGCTGATACAATATGTACTTGTATTTTGTTTATAGACCTAAATTTAGCATCCAGGCCTTAAGCTGATTTAGGGATATACAAAAATCTATAGGTGCCACTTTATCTGTGTCATGTTTATAGAAGGTGATGAAAAAATATATTTACAAAACTGACGCTGACAGACATTGGAGGCCATAACAGAGAACTGAGAACCAGATAAACAAGTTGACACATTTGAGAAGGTTACGGGGTACACGTATTGTTGTCACACGGAACACTACAGATGGTTTTTTCTTCTGTCATTATTATTCCGGCCCTATTACTTGTCATTTTATTCTCGCATTTTATTACCGTTCTTATGTATCAGTACTTAATTATAGAGGGTGATAAATTAGTTTTGTTTGTATATTTTATCATTTTTGTTGTATTTGTACATATATTTTGGGGCAATCTCCTCATTTAGTAGCCTTGTACATTACCAAATGAGGATCATTTATACCAAATTTTGATATATGAGTTTGATGTATCTTTGGATAAAATTATCTGGGGATAGAAATATAAGAAACAGGTGATGGTCCCACCTAAAGATGAAATGAATACATAACTTGCTCTGGTGAACAAAACCTAATTTAGCTGAAAATAAGAGAAAACTAGTACAACTTGAACGATTGACATAAACAAAGTATAGTTTTCTTTAAAGTGACTCATACCATTAGGTGCTTTGGAGAAAAAAAAAGTTCTATATAAGTCAAACACCTTAGGTAGCCAGAAATGTATCCAATGGCAACAGATGGAGAATATGAAAAAGGCAAGGAAAACTTGGGCATATGTGAAACTGATATCTATAGCGTAACAATATTTTTACACAACAGTAGTGTTTGAAACAATTAATTACTCATAGCGGAGTTTTATATGGTTCTACTTAAAATTAATACGTAAATTAATACATAAAAACAAGTGAAGTAAAATGACAGGTAATATGCATATAAAGTAAAACACGTAGTTCATTATCCAGTCTGAAATCCGAAGTGCAGCAAGGAACATACATGTAGCTCAATGAAAATGCAAATCCAATATATATGTTTATGTATACATGTATATGTTAAGTCTATATATAGCAAAAGAGAGACCAGCCTCGGGCAAACACAAATCAACATTGAATAAGTCTTATTACATGGCAGTTTTATGTGGTACAGAACAACTTTTTCTCATTTTTCTTGGTATTTTCAACTTGAATTTCTTCTATTTTCTCTTTATTATTAAATTGAACTTCCCATTTTGATTAGCTTTAGCGTATATTTATTCTTTATTTCATATTTTTTTCAGATTCCCGTAGTCAGGAAATAGACGGCGCTCGTACTTACACTAGAATTATTCCATCTTATGAGTATGACTATGAGAGCAGTACATATCCGGGTCTGAGTAGCCAGGATGGAAGTCACCGAAAGAGCAAACAGCAGGTAGAGCAGGGAAAACAGGTGTCAGTGATGAACGGTGAAAATTGTCAGGTGGATAGTAGACACCGAGAATATGACAGGCTCAAACGACAGTGTGAAATGGCCATGAGTGAAGTACAGTCTCTTAAACGTTTGCAAGAAGACACAGTCAAAATGTGTGATAAAGCTCTCAGAGAGACGGAGATGTATCGAACTAATTACAAAACGGCCATACTTCAAATTCAACAGACAAAGGAGGATAAGAGTGCCCTGCAGGCCCAAGTTGACCAGTTATTATCCGATAAAAAGCATTTAGAGCAGGAAATTATTAATCTAAAAAGTGTTGAGGAAGAAAACAAAGAGGAAATATGTGAACTTATAAAACAGCAAAGGGAGGTCATGAGTGAGAGTGGATCTAGTGAGGTGATAAATAAATTATACGAAGAAACGGTTGATAAATGTAAAAGTCTTAAAGAGGAACGTGATCTAATACGAAAAGAGTATTCCGAACTGAAAGGCAAAAATAAAGAAGTTCTTACAAAATCAGCATTACTTAGTGAGGAAAATACCAAACTGCGCAAGCAACATGAATCTCTTTGTGCAGAAAATAATGCGATTCTGTTAGAGAGAAATGGACTAAAGCAGCAATGTACCGCAGCAATACACGATCTTGGAAAACTCGCTCAACAACGGGACGATATGATGAAGGAATCTAATCGTATATTAGCAGTCCATTTACAAAAATTAGATGTAGTTGTCAAGGAAAGAGATGCAGCGCGGAAGGAATATCAGTTAGTTTGGGCAGAGAGGGATAGTGTGCATAAAGAAATTGAACAGCTACATGACAAGGTCAGTGAGCATGTCAGAAAAATCCAGACCCTTGAAAAAGAAAAAGAAAATACTGCAAAAGAAATCGAAACTTTACGACAGGACATTCTAACTGCCTATCAGAAAAGAGATGCTGCTTATAACGAAAGGGACGAAACTCTGAAAAAATACGGAGATGTTAAATCTATAAATGAGAGTCTGGAGAGTCAGAAGGATGAATTCAGGAAAGACATTAAAATGGTCACCCAAGAAAGGGACATCGCAAGGAAAGAGCGACACGAGGCCATTAAAGATCGTGACAGGATATTACGTGAAACATACGAAAGGGAAAGAACCCAGAAAGAGCAGGCAGAGGAAATGGACCAAGTATCTAAGGAAACAGAAGTACTTAAAAGAACTATAGAGAAGTTACAGCATGACTTAAATGGTAAGTATTAGGTATTTAACTTGTACTGTTTGTTTGAATTAGTTAAAAATCTTTAACTCTTTATGAATATACCTTCATGACAAAATGTTGATATCATGTCACATGTGTAGGTCTTTTCTTTCTGTTTCTTTTCCCAAAATTAGTTTCCAGGTGAAATTTAGATATATTTTAAAAGCAGCATGGGAAATGCAAATATCAACCATTTTGTTTATATGCAAATTAACCAGATACTGTGTACCTTCTTCTTCTTACAACCAGTTTAACCAGTCCAAGGTGGATGGACAATTACATTTTCCTCTTCTGGATTCCATAGGAATTGATTGCCTTCAGGCAATGTTTATCCCAATGCCCCAATTAACATATTCCATACACCATGGGTTTTCAGGTGGATCATTTTCTTTTCATTATGTAATATTTATGTGTGTGTAATATTCAATACACTTGTAAAACAGTGACAAGATTTTCAGATGAATATATACTGATATATTGTATATACATGGACATTTCTTTCTTGCAAATCTGTTTCTATTATGAAAAGTATTTTTACATAAGATATTGTTTATTGGTTCCTTAAAAGAAAATGGCTATGTAGAGTTTATGTTATATTTGGTATAGTGTTGTTTAAGGAAACATTCAATTATTGTTATTTAGGCCCTATACGCTGTTGCAGAACTGTCTTGCAACTTATGCCAAGTCACATTGGCCATATTTATTTGTTTTGTTTTCATATTTGAATATGCTTATTGGTCATCACTACAACTTGGTACAGGCAATCTATAGGAGTTTCAGACATCATGTATATGAGACAGTTTGCCAAGTAACACTCATGAATGGTTTCTGTTTTAAGACTCCATACCTATTTGTGACCTCAGGTTTGTTATTGGAGCCATATTTGTGGTTTGGAGGTTATGATGAACAATAAAAGTGTTGAAAAGAGAGCCATGTTATAATCGGTAGATTCAAGTAACTGCCAACACTTTTATGAATTATGACTCTCGCTGAGCAAACATTGTTTGACAGTAGACATAGTAACACAACTGAGTTTATAGTTCCAGAGAGTACTCTATGACATAGAAATTCGATTGTCAAGATTTCTCTTAAAGGAGATCTACTATTCTAGCTATAACTCAATAATTCCACTATATTTTGATGATGAAGAGGTGTTACAGCATGATCTTTGGCTATGTGTATAGGAAGAAGAACTAAAACATGTGCCCCTAGTACAAAGAGATATTTTAGTATGAACTTTGGACCCTTGTAAGACTAGGTATTTCAGCATGAACTTTGGCCCCATGTATAAAGAGTTAATTTAGCATTACCTTTGGCCTCTTGAATTGAGAGGTATTTTACTATGACATTTGGTCCCATGTATGAAGAGATATTTTAGAATGACCTTTGGCCCCTTGGATGAAGAGGTATTTTAGCATGACCTTTGGCCCCTTGTGTTTAGAGTTAACTTAGCATTTCCTTTGGCTCTCTTATGAAGAGGTATTTTAGAATGACCATAGGCCCCTTATTTGAAGAGGTATTTTAGCATGACCTTTGGCCCTATGTATATAGAGTTAATATAGCATTACCTTTGGTCCCTTGTATTAAGAGGTATTTTACTATGACCTTTGGCCCTCTGTCCTTGTATGAAGAGACATTTTATTATGACCTTTGGCCCCTCGTATCTGTGTGATGGGGAATTTTAGCATGGCAGTATTTTGACCTTTGGCCCTTTTATAAGAATCTGCAGACCATCATGTAAGTAATACTGAAATACTGTGGATAGTGGTGCTTACACCTGTAGGAATACAAAAAAGAGAAAAAGAGCTTCTGGTTGGATGACTAATAATTTCTGTTTTGGTTGTTTTGTAGGTCATATTATTAAAACGTAAACTTTTGTTTGAAGTTCATAGTATATATCTGATTTGTTCACTGAGGGGAAACTAGCAAAGTTTCAGATAAAAATCTTAGCACATTGTTTTTTTTCTGTTACAGGTAATCATTCATGCACCTGTGCCTGTACTCAAGCATTCACTTTGGCCCGACCAAAGTTTCTTTTCGTTTGTTGGCAAGAATTAATCAGTCAAATTTCCCGTCCTTTTTAGATGAGACAGTAAAAATCTGAGCTCCCATGTTGCAGTGGGTGTCTCCATATTAAAGAACCTTAATACAGCTCAGTGAACATAAGTACCAAAATTTGAAGCCCAACAACAAATTATTTGTAGGCCCTAATGATATCAGTAAAAAAAAAAATTAAGTGCAAGAGGCTAGAAATGTAGCCACCTTATATTTTCCCCAACTACATGTACAAATAAGATTTGGATAATGAAAGATATTTTACAAGTCACCATGACAACTCTTGCAATTGAAGTAATACAATAGGCCATGTGCTTCACGTCAAGTGTCAAGGAAATTGCAACACTTTGTCTCGCAAGAAATAGGACAGAATTTCAGAGATAACAACATCTCCAAAGTAACATATAATTACACACCTTGTCTGTTCTTCTTTTTGTATAGATTTATTCAAAAGAAATAGAATCTAATTTACCAAAGAAAAAAAATGGGGCAAACTGTAAATGGTACATGGCATAGTGGATAATTATAATATGATACGGGAGGATAAAGCCATGGCACTGTTTTATTTCTTCTATCATCATCTCATCTGCTTCATTTCTCTCAGAGAGACTGGGAAGCATTGTGCCACAGAGAAATTCATTGTGTCTTATTGTGGAGTCATGTTTCACAGAATAAAAAAAATGGCTGCCATTCTCATAGATGTGATATTTAAGAACTATAAAACTGAAGTCACCACTATATCTGTAAGCAGAGTATAGTAAAAAGGGAGAAGTATATATGTAGTAAATTGCCATCATGTGACAGCTGTACCTAGCAACAAATCTATCTGATTTTTTCTTCCATCCATTGTTTTGTTCTATTGAATTACAGTGTAAATAAACTAACAAATTAAACCCTGATTTGGGGAAGATTAATTTTACATGTAATGATGGGTTAATTTGAAGCAATTTTTTTCCCAATAGAGGGTCTGACTTCAAAGATAAGGTTTAGGGGCAGTCAGTTTGATTTTAAATATTTCTGGATCAGTCTTCTGTTATCAAAATTTTTGCAAGTTTATCTGATTTTTACTTTATCATTCAATGTATATTTGGATGTGTAAGTGGATGTTTGATTTTGAACTTTCTTTTTGTTTGGAAAAATCAGCTTTAAGCTGTAGTAGATAACTTTGAAACATGAACTTTTGTAGACAACTTTTAAACATAAATAATAGCGAGGGAACTTTATAGGCTTACTTTTAAACATAAACTGTAGTGAAGGACTTGATTTTCATCACAAGTGTCTTACCACAAGAGTTGTTTTTGGGGTTTTTTTTATGGTTGATATAAGATGTAAGTACATACTTCATGCTAGGCTTCCTACGTAGATGTTATCTGGTGTCTAAGCGGCTACTTTTACGTGGAGGTTACTGGATTAAGTGTAGTTGATGTGTATCACTTCCCTTCAGCCATTCACTTGAATCTTGTTTATACTGTGTGTATCTGTGTCAGTACAATATATCACAACCGACTCCGGTTATCACTAAACAACACACATCATTTCAATTACAGCGATTTTTTACTTAGACTCATAGTTTTGATTACTTTCTTAGTATCATGTGTTTTAGTCTTATGATTTTGTACCAAGTGAACTCAAATGGCAAAAAACTACAGTTTTTGAGAAAAGGAGCCAATTTTTCATCTCAGGAAAGAAGTATTAGAGCAGGGGTTCCTCAGGGAGAGTTGAAAATCTAAGAGTTGGTTTTTTGAGCGAGATTTTTTTTATTTGGTCCCATTCATGTGTCACTGCTCAATAGATAATAGATTAGATATTGACTCTTTGTTGGGTGTAACCTGAAACATATTGGAACTTTGCTATGAAGGCCACCTAAGTGACTGGCTAATTTTGGCCTGATTAGTGAGATGGTTGCCTAGAGTAAACGTAAACCAATAATCTTTTAAAGCATGATGTATTGGCCAAATTTGAAGCCTTTCACTGGAGTTATTGACATTCCCATATATACCAGTAGATGAAAAATGCTTGATTGGGATGTTACAACAATTTTGCAACAGATTGCCCCAAAAGTACCTGTCTGTCCTTCCATCTATTTGTCTGTCTGTCATTCAGTCTGAATGTCCGTTAGCCAGTCTTAGAACATTATCTTTGGCTATATCTTTTCAAATATGTTGTACAGAGTTATGATATTTTATATGTAGTTTGTAGATTCTTGTTACCAAAATTTTCATATGATACCATGGTCTTGTCCTTTAAATTTCACATACTTTTCAAGATAAAATAAAGTTTGCTTGTTTCACTACAACTGAGCCAAGTTTGGTTGGGCCACAATTGCGTCTTGTGTGAATATATTTTACACTTACATATACAGTCAAACTTCGGCTACCTAAAGGGAACAAAAAATGCCTTTGTCGAAAGGCAGCCTTTATACAGAGGTTCATTTATCCTATTTCTTCATCAAGGTCATAGGTCAAGGTTCAGAATAGCCCTTTAAGACAGATGTCCTTTATACAATGTACAGAGGTGAGGCAAGTTTGACTGTACCAGTATGTATAACATTCACAATCACACCTGTGTTAAATCAGATTTCACTGATGAGTGTACACTGACAGCCCTGCAGGTGCCCCAATCAATGTAAATATCCTGTGATAGGCCAACACTGCTACATGGTGCATTATGTCAACATAAACACACAGTTTGGCATTATGTATTTTCCTGTAAGTCTGTATTTACTTTGTATCATTCCAACTAGCCCTGTTAACTGTAGGTACAAGGTACAAAGTCTAAATGACTCTAGAGCTGTAGAAAGTTGTCCAATAAAAGAAAGTGAAAGTAGAGGAAATGGGTAGTGGTCTATATGGCACTCTCAACCTTGCTGTTTAGCATGTTTGTCTTTGTCCAAATTTTTGTTTACCTGTGTAAAGTGGTGAAATTTGTACATGTATACATGTAAATGTACCTGTAGTTGTTTAAATGTGGCCACATTTTGTTCTTACCTTTTTCTATGTTGGACAGAATCATCTGAATGAGATATATAAATGCCCTGACCATGAGTAAGGAAGAATGCAATTTGGTTGCTTGTTCCTGGACAAATTAATATGATACATGTAAATTAGAACACCCAAACGTGTGGTCTACTTATCCACTGTATTATATTAGAATAAAGGAAAAAGCAGAACACTCCCTGTAACATTATATTGACATTCAAAGTTTTGTTGTCACAGAATTTTGCAAAAAAAAAAAATCAATGTTGCAGGGGGGGGGGGGGGGGGGGATCTTGAATCATCATTTGGTCAGCGTCAGTATAGCCATTGCACAATCTTGTCTTGGCGATTACAAAAGTTGGTCTAGGGCCGGTGGACTAATGCTTCCTTGAACCTTGTATGGAGAAATGCCAACAAATTATATGTAGTCACTTTTACTCTCATTACAGATGCAAAAACTGAAGCCGAAATATCGAAGAAAAATCGTGATTGGGCACTAGGTGAAAGAGACAAAATTGTACAAGAGCGTGAAGGTATTCGATCCCTCTGTGAGAGCTTGAGACATCAGAGGGACAGGGCTGTCAGTGACAAAGCCCAGGCCCTAAGGGATTATGATAACCTAAAGAAAGAAAAGATAGAAGCTTGCAAAGATCTAAAGGAACTAAGGTTTGTATGATACTAATGTGCATAAACTGTCAAGTAACAGCTCTGTACCAAGTCTGATGACATCACCATCATCTAACACTACACATTTGCAATTTGAAAAGTAACCTTGACCTTCAGATCATGACCTGACTTCATGGTGGATTTTGGCTAAAGAAGGAAAATTTATGACATGTTCTGATGAGTTATTTCAAATGTAGATACATAGAAAATATTTTAGTTCTTAGCATAGTGAATGTAATAAATGTATGAAGACTTGATGTTTTGTAGAAATTCTGATGGTGGATCTAAAGGCTGGAGTTGTTAAGAATTGATAAAAATTTTCTTAAAAGTAATGCCAAAATAAAGTAGTGTTTGTAGCATTGTTCTGAATACTATTGGCCTCTTCCTATTTTCAATAACAAGTAGATATAACGGTATATACATTTAATGCAGATATGTGATTTTTATTTTTGTATTATTTCAGGGAAAAGTATGAATGTGTTATAGAAAAGGAAGCACGAAAAAATCAGTTAAATGGTGTAGGTCACAACCACAGTCGTGATTCTGCAATTGATGCTGACTTACAGGAGCTGGAAACAGAGATTGTCGATGTTGAATTGGTAAAAATTCTTTTGTCTAATTTATATGGCTATTTCTTGTACTTTGAGTTAGTATTTTCCTTGTTGTGATATAAGTTTTTGTGATGTTCATTGACTTATTCTATATGGAATGTCCCTTGGTATCGTCTATTCACCCATTTCAGTAATCTTGATGTCTTAAGGTGACATTCATTTTAAGTGGTGGAGAAGGAACCATAGCGACATGTGTGCTTGAGCAAGGAGTAATGCCTAGTGTACCACAGATTGAAAGAGTATATTGTTTTAAAACCAATTTATCAAAATTACATGCATATCAAATTGGTTGTTTACAATGGTAATATAATGTATTATTATCAAGTCAAGAAGTGATTAAATACATGGTATATAGAGATGCAAAACCTACTGCAACCCCAAGTATCAAAATGGTATGCAATTCCTTTTTCTCCCACACTTGGCCATGAAAGACAATGCTTACTCGTAAAAAGATAACTTAGGGAAAGACAGCTGGCACATGCTATAATGTCACATATAGAAATTCAATGGCTGAACGTTGTACCAAGTTCCGCTTGTACATACATTCTGGTCGTGGAAGTATGGGAGAAAAAGAATCACATATGGGTGTGTTGAGTGGAAAAGGAAATCTGAACCCTCGTGGTAAGAATCTGAAAGTCCAATCCAGAGGTTTCCTGAGGATTGGACAAACAGATTCTTACCACTCGGTAAGATTTCCCTGTCCACTCATCACACCGGTGTAAAATTCTATAAGTCTTAGACCAGTCCATTTTGGTCTTTTTGTTGAAAGGGATAAGATGTGATAGCATTGTAGGAATTTCTGGTGATCTGAATTCTAACAATACTCTGAATTGAATTAGAACAAAAGATCATACTCATGTACAGTTGATCTTCATCAATCTGGACACCAATAGTCCGGATGCTTAACCCTCCGAAAAATATGTGTTGGGGACAAAATTTTGAAATTGCATTAGCCATACTGAAAGATATGTTTCGGTAATCTGAATACTTCATTTATCCAGACAATTCGCCACAGAACAAAAGGACCTTGATTGACGCGGCTCCATTGTATACTGTAAACAGGGTTATTTTTGCCCTATTGCACTTGCAAACAGTTTTGACCCATTTAAAATTCGCCCAATCTTGTCATAATTCTAATTAATGGATCATCTTTTCAAATTCGCCCAGTTTTTAATTCGCCCACCGATCATGAGAACGAAAGGGGCGAAAATAAAACTGGGACGAAATTTTCCCTGTATACAGTATATCAACTGGCTACCAAGGATGTTTGAGTCCCAGATACACTATGTCTGGCTTTTCTTGTTCTTCAGATGAAACAGTAGAAACTGAGGTCCTGTGTACTGAGATGTAGTAGATGTCTGCATCTTAGTTCATAAAAATCTTTGAGTTGTATATTAAACATTATTGGGAGGGGAAAAAAAGGTTTGTAGTTATCTAATCCTATTCTCTTTTTTGATTCCAGAGAGGTTTGAATCCAGATAATCTTGGATTTGAACTTGTTGGTGGAAAGGATGACCCTCAAGTACCCAATGACAACTCACTGTATGTTAGTCATGTGACCAAAGGTAGTGCAGCTGACGGAAAATTAAAGTAAGTTTGATGAAAATTTCTCAAGGAACTCAAAATTAAGGTTGCTAATGGTGCATGTATTTGATTTGTTCTTATATGAAGTACATTGTCAGGGTACATTGATAATATATTTGATATGTCAATTGCTTTGAAGAGAAAAATTAGATTTATTCATTGTGTTTATAAATAGAATGTAATTTTATTGTCACAAAATATTAATTCCAAAAAGAAATGTTAGGTTAATGGAAAACCAAAGATTCACATAAATTTCTAGTGCATCCCTCTATTTCTATGATAGTTGATTTAAAAAAAGAATATTGAAATCAAATACTGGTTACCATAAAAAAAAAGAATCTTGAAATCAAATACTGGTTACCATAAAAAAGGAATCTTGAAGTCAAATAATGGTTACCATAACACATGTCAAATCTGGGCACACTAAAGAGATTCTTTTGGGAGAACATGGAGGGGACATTAGTGTTTTGATTTCGACATTCAGTTTAAGATTTTTTTTGTGCGCGTTTTCTTTTATTGCATCTTAATAAACTGACAATTATATTTTTTCAGGGTCAATGATGTGGTTGTGCAGATAAATAATATGGATGTGACAAATGTTGAAAAAAGAACTGTGATACAGTCCCTTTGTAACTCCAACCACATATCAATGGTAGGTGCATGTCCATAGAAGCCTC